>JAVJIF010027869.1:0-62429 GCA_038442645.1 Agave tequilana
TTTTTTTTCTAGGTTAAATGTAATAACGGTGACTAAGAACTGATACTATAATCGCAGTTTACGTATTATTTTATATATTTGTTCTTCACTGTGACTGTGTCTCAGCCGCCTATAAACTATTAAATTTTTTTTACATATTGCATGCGATCAAGGACTGCGACTATGGTCGCAGTACTCACAACAGCATTTTTTGTGGATAAATTTTTTGCTAGGTTAAATGTAATAACGGTGACTAAGGATTGATACTATAGTCGCAGTTTACATATTATTTTATATATTTGCTCTTCACTGTAACTGTTGTCTCAGCCGCCTATAAACTATGAATTTTTTTTACTTATTGCATGCGAAGTAGGACTGCGACTATGGTCACAGTGTTTAACGACAGCAGTCGCAGTTTTCTAATTTGTGATATACAGTGAAATATACTGATTTGAGAGGACTACGATCATGTTCGCAGTATTATCTGTTTATATAGTTTAATTTTGGACTGCGACCATGGTAGCTATTTTTAACTTTATTGAATGCAAAATGATCAAACTGTTTATGACTGGATGCGACCGTGGTCGCAGTTTCATATATAATTATTATGTGAGTACTGCGACCATTATCGCAGAAAAGATGCAGAAATAATAACTATACGGTATACTTTATATGTATTTTAAAATATAAAAGATTATTTTATAGATAGAAGTAAATTTTATTTATAATATAATGATCAGAAGAGACCTTACAAAAAAAGAGCATTAAAAGCTCTCAAAAGAAGACAAAATAACGTTGAATATCAGAATATCAGGAAATCCTAATCCTCGTCGTCATCACCATCATAAGCAGATTCGTCGTCTTCATTCTCCTCGTCTTCCTGTTCATCACTTATTTCCTCATCATCTTTCTCTTTTTTGAGGGTTTTTTGGTTCATCGATAAGCTCCCAGAATGAATCGTCTCTATCAAGCTCTTCGTCTGATCCGTGTCGAGAAGAACCTGTTAAAGATATGCTCAAAGAAAGCGAGCCTCCAGCATCAGAGGACATGCTTTCATCAAGCATGTCTCTGTCAAGTGGCAGAGGAATAATTTCCTCCTCACTAAGCCCCATGAAAACTTCATCATCCTCATGAAGGAGGATCAGATAAAATATTATTTGATTAGTGAGATAGTCAAAATGAGTGAAGTCCAAACTGGTATCAGATTCACTAGAATACCCTGAAGAAAGAGGACCGGTGGGTGAATAATTGAAGTTGAAATCTGAGTTTCAGAGGAAGAAGATGGGGAAGACATGATTCAAGAATGAATTATTTTCTGAAAGTTTTTGAAATCAAATTGAAAAGGAAGAGCAAAATATAGTTTTTAGATATGAGATAATATATAGTTACAAGCACTATATATAGGTCAATAATGTGAAAGAACATGAATAGTGATAATAATTGTTATAGGTGACGGTTGAGTATTGGAAGAAGTGGTAAAAAAAAATTAAATATTTAATTGAAGAATTATGGCGGGAGAATCCGAAGAGTTTCTTTTTTCCAGAGGTTTACTACGTGAAGTACAAATTAACTTTTTATAAAATGTTTTTCCTATATCTTTAGATTACGTATGGTGTACATCTTTTCTTTATCGAGATTAATATTAGTGCATCTTTTTTCGAGACTGTTGTTGTATCACGGTAGATAGAATATTAATTACTTCATTTATTCAGAGTAATTAATATAGTATTTTATAAGATGTGATATACGCGGACTGATCTTAGGGTCGCATGGCTAATCTACTTTGTAAAATTATCAAAAATCTGTTACATAAGGCATACGAAAAAAGATAGCGACTTTGGTCACAGTGCTGAACGAGGTCGCAGTACTGAACGATAGCATGTTTCCATCTGTTAGTTTTATGCGAATAAGAAATGCGACTAGGGTCGCAGACGTGATATAAAATTGAAAGTTAAGTCTGCAACCATGGTCGCAGTGATAGAAAGTTTTGTTATACTATGAATGCTACTAGTGTCGCAGTCGTCATATAAAATTGAAAGTTATATTATATTATGTCTGCGACCATAGTCGCAATATTCGAAAGTTGTATTATACTATGACTGCGACTATGATCGCAGACTTTGTAAAACGGTCAGAATTCTTGTGAAAAAACAGCATCTGTCGTCGGAGTGCTGAACGATATCATGTTTCGTCTGTTATGAATTTTTTGTGTTTAAGGAATGCGAAATAATTAACCATTGTATTTCATTATTTTTTTACATTGTACATTTGTAATAGAAAAATCAATATACGGTTGCGCCACATTAAATTTCATTTTTCTATTCATTTCAGTTTCTTTTATTAAACCTATATGAGTTGAAAATAACACGAAATAAAATAATATAAAAAATAACAGTTTTTTATGTTTCAAACATGTTTTTTACTTTTCAATGATGCTGTTTATTTCACATTATCTAGATCCAATTTTTTTCTATTATATTTTCGATGTAGTAGAATTAGGAATTTTATAACTGTAGATATATTCAACTGAAAATTCTCTGTAAATTACAAATTTTTAGGTAAATTTTGTTTGTGAATGAGTTTATGCTATTTAGAAGTAAAAAAGGGGTATTTTCGTCAATTTGATTCACGATTCTTTAGGCCGGATTTTTTTTGATTTTTTTGGCGCCTACACTTTGCGACCGATATGTGGCATATATTCAGCCATGTCACCGCTGGCTGAGAAGCTCTCTCAGCCGTCGGCTGAGGTACAGTAACCCCATATATATATATATATATATATATATATATATATATATATATATATATATATTATATATATATATATATATATATATATATATATAAGGCTCAGGTAGGGTTGGCAACCCCGACCGAAGGAAATTTCAATTTTTAGAAACAGACAAAATTTGCATGGAACCCTAACAATTTTTTTGATCATGTGGAAGGTAATCGTCTTGCGAGGGTACTCGCATGGAAGATGGAATCCGGACAATACATGCACGTTGAACAGACATGCATGCGTGAATGCATCATGGGTATGCACCATCAACATAGTCGCCATCAACAAAGCATGCATCATAAGTATGAACATGCATGCATGAATGTTGGCTTGTTTAGGGTTGACAATCCCGGCTGAGCCAAAAATTTTTAAAATTTGAAAATTCCTTCGGCCGGGGGTTGCCAACCCCGGCTAAGCCAAAAATTCAAAAAAATTATATATCAGGTGACCGGGGATGGCAACCCTGTCGAGCGAAAACAGCGGAAAAAAAGTTAGTTTTGGTCGAGATTGTTAACCTCGGCCGAACAAAAAACTTGCCCCGCCAGCGCCAACACCACACATGCGGGCGGAAACAATGTGGCACTGACGTGGCATGTCAGAGATAGATTTCTAGAAATACTTTGGGAGATCATTTTTGGATTTATTTTTAAGAGAATGGTTTATTTTTTAAAATTGACGAAATCTAAGCAAGAGGTTTTGGGTTAAGCTAGAGAGAGGGAGACGTGCCACATATGGCATGTGGGTGCAAATAGATTCAAATATATCCAATTCGATCCGGACCCGTATCCGCATTGGTTGTGGATACAGATATGAGTTTTCCTCAACGAACAATGTGTGTGTGTGTGTGTATATAAGGAGCTGATCCTCTAAGAACGGTTCTCACGAATTTCAGTGAGAACTTTCACGTGGGTCGTCGGATCTGATAGATCAAATCAAATAAAACTAGATCTCTATCAGATCCGACGGTCCACGTGAAAGTTCTCACATGAATTCGTGAGAACCGTTCTTAGAGGATCAACTCACTATATATATATATATAATATATATATATATATATATATATATATATATATATATATATATATATATATATATATATATATATATAATATATAGAGAGAGAGAGAGAGAGAGAGAGAGACTTGTGTCCTTCCAAAAGGATTTGAGACCAAATTCTTTCCCTTAAATTCAACCCTCCGACATTCGAATAGAAGATCCACTCCGTTGAAGTTGATCTATATTATTTCAAGTATCTATAAATCAAAAATCAAGTGTTTTTAATATTTATTGTTCATCCATCAAGCAACGCAAAATGGACGGCCGAAAGTAGTGAGTTGGTTAGATCTATGTCTTTAGACATACAAATTCTTGATTCGGCCATTTCATTGTGATCTAAATATTTTAAAAGCCTTACAAACCATTTTGGTTAGGCTTCAAATGTTCTGCACCGTTAAACTAACCAACATACTATTTAGGCCGTTCGTTTTTCCCCTACTTGATGGATGGGCAAAAAAGCATTCAAAACACTTGAGTTTTGATTTATGGATAGTCGAAATAACATAGATCAACTTTAACAGAGTAGATCTTGTATTCGAATGTCGGAAGGTTGAATTTGAGTATGAAGTATCCGAGCTCAAATCCTTTTGGAAGAACACAAGTGTGTGTATATACAGAAAAAGTACCTCAGCTGCCAGCTGAGAGAAACTCTCAACCGGTGGTGAGGTGACGTAATATGTGGCATAGAACTAGGAGCTGCTTTTGAAAAAAAAACCTTAAATTATTAAAAGACCCTGCTTTTTAAAAATGACAAATTTATTGAGATGAGGTTTATATTCTCCATCATTATACTCTCTCTCTCTCTCTCTCTCTCTCTCTCTCAAAGTCTCACGTGCGTTCAAATCTAGATTTTAAATTTGCAGACAGCCTCGATCTTAGAAAAACGAGATCAGATCTCGATTTCGAGTTCACAGACGTACTCGATTGCAACTTTCATCTATCAGATCTTTCCATCTCAATCTGTTATCTCCCTTTGTCAGATTTCTCTCGTCCCTGTCATTTTTATGTCGAGTCTCAACCATAATTCATATCTGCCACCCATCTCGCCACCACCCCCCACTCTCCCCAACTGAATATGAATCAGGTCTCTTCAAGTGCACTATGATCAACGAACAAAACAAATGCGGTAAGAGAGAAAACTTTGTATGCTGAGATAGAGGTTAATTTTTTCAGATTTATGTGTTTTTTATGTCGTTGTTCGCATCCTCACTGAAAAAATTATTATGCTTATATTGAGACCTCGATCAGCATTCGCAATCACAAGATTCATATGAAGAACGCGAACTTGGTCGCTGTCCTCATCAACAATCTTTAACATTTTTCTTTAGTGATAATGCAACCTTAATCGCAATCCAAGATAATTTGAATGCTTATTTAATAATTTTTTTATACGCAAGTATTATGTTTTCTAGGAATGCGACTAAGCTTGCAGTGATCAATAAAATATTTTTTTCAATTATTATAAACTGTGATCTTAGTCGGAGTGTTTAATTATATTAGGACTGCGACTAAAGTCGCAATCCTTTATTAGATTAATGTTGCGTTCTTCGTAACAGTCATAATTTTTTATTAGTACTGTGAGCTGAGTCGCAGTCTTTCTTTATTTTTTATCTTTTAATCCATAATTTTTGAATTTTTTGTAAATGAAGTGAACTTATTTTTTGTAGGAAATGAATTTGCATGGTGACATGTCTGAAAGCGAAATGAATTTCTAAAATAGTAACAATAAGTATTATAGGTGATTGTTAAGTTTTGAAAGATTGGATAAAAAATAATTAAATATTTAATTGAAGCATTTGTGGCGGATAAACCCCCGAACTAATTTTTTCCAAAATTTTATGAAATGATTACAAATTACTTTTATTGACTTTTTTCTTTCCAGATATTTAATCTTACTATTTTGTATCACTTTACTTTATACATATGAATTTATTATTAGTTATTAATACGAATCCGCCTGCTTCTATTGAAGCGAGTGCGGTTGGAACATTTCAGACAGGAACCGTTACAACGGTTCCTTACATAACAGTTGTGACGGTTCTGTACGAACCATCACAACTTCTCCCTCCAATGGGCTTCCTTTATAGCGCTACTCTCGGTCTTTTCTAAATAGACAGAAGTTCTTCTCTCTCTTTTTTTCCTTACATTGAATATTCTTTCATATTAAGGCAAATATTCTCCCTGAAATTTGTCTTGGTCCAAGCTTTGAAGTTCTAACTAGTTAAGGTACTAACTAAGGTTCGACTGTATGGTGATTTGGTGGTTCTATCTAAATATCTTGAAGGAATGTTGTATCTTGAGAAATCGGTGTCTAGTAACCTCTGAGCACCATAGATAGGGACGTAATTGTCTTAAGGAGATTCGCTGTATGTGTACATCACTTCATATACTGTATAATTGAACTAACATTCATTTTATAAGGATTATGCTAAAATATTTATTTTAAATATTACTGTGAATATATCTAATTATATATTGATATTGATTAATTTCAGTCTAATTGGTGTTTAACAAAAGAAGGAAATTGAAAAGTAATTTTGTAATTAAGGAACGTTATATTGAACGAAAAACCTCCCACCTGATGTTCACAAACTTAGCCAATTAGATTTGTGATCTTGATTAGTTGTCAAAACTAATAATTTTAAGACAATTATTTTTTATTAAAGTTACTAACTTCTACTCTGTCTACATGCAGAGATATATGAAATTAATTAAGATAGTTCCAACAAAGCACCGAACATGCAGATTCAGACAATGGTGTCTGCTCTGCTTCCTAACTCGAAGCCATAGAAGCAAGAAAATTTGATGGCGCAGAATTCAAGAGGTGACAACAGAAGATGCTCTTCTATCTGACCACTATGCATCTGACCAAATTCCTGTAAGAAGATCCACTAGAACCCAAAACTGATCGGAACTCCATCCTTGCAGTCGATGCATGGACAAAAGTGACTTCCTTTGTCAAAATTAAATTTTAAATAGATTAGATGACTCTCTTTACGATGTATATAGTCATATCCCAACGGCAAAGAAGTTATGGGCAAGTTGTAACGCCTCGTTCTTGCAGATGCAGGGATGCTACGGTGACGTACATAAGCAAGGTGAATATACCCTCACATATGTACGCTAAGCCTCCGTACAAGGAATAAATACAATATAGACAATAATTTCAGCATAATTAAATATAAGAATACCTGTAAAAGGGGTCAATGATCATGATAGAAATGGAAACTAGGATAAATAAGGAAATAAAGACGTAATAATAAAGATATCTATGAATAGTATAGGTGACGAGTCTCCTATGTGTATCCCGTGAAATATCTGGTACTATGATATCTTGAATCTCCAACCCAAGCACGCAAACACATGGTCATCAGAAAAGTGACCTAATGAATGGTAAAATGAAGAAAGCAGTAATATATATATTATTAATATAATCACAATATTAATAGATAATGTATGTTTACATACCGATGATACAATATAATGATAATAACAAGCAAGAGAAATATACAGGTGTCATACTTTATCATCATTAATACCTAGCATGTTATAACAGTGTCATTACCATAATAATATCCAATTTTATATCATTACTATCAGTTTATATGTCCGAGCTTTGCTACCTAAAAATAATAGGTAAGTCACTTGGGGGATTATGTTACTATAGTCAATAGAGTTATATCATTTATATATTTTTCTCAATATACGTCATATGATACAGTATTAAATGTTTCTAATTACAGCAGTGTATAAGTAACATGTAGCAAGTTCTAATTACTTTATATTTCTTATTTAATCCAATAATAATAATAGTAGCATAATGGTGTCATGATGAATATGAACATGTAGATATAAAGTATGCAGAATAACCATACCACAGTGTTATAATTATACAGTAACAGTATCAATAACACATATATGAAACATAACATATGAAATGTAGAGTATACATATACATGAATAGTATGTCATCACATGAAGCGTAATAATTATTCAGAAGTGTAACAATGTATACATGTGACATGATAGTGGATAAAGTATCAGGAATAGTAACAAGTATAACTAAACAGTAATATACATGGCAAGTCATGTTATTTATAATAATAATAATCAGTACCACTTGATATTTTAATCAATCTCTTCCAGTGTTCCATACCACTGGCAGCTCATACCGGAGCCCACACTCCAGTCGAACTCATCTAGACATGACACACGGGTACCATGATCTGAATGAGAGAGTGACCAAATAACAAGCGTTCATGTCCTCATTATTGTTTATACTATTTTATTATGTTATTTGAAACTCAATGGTCAAGGAGCTCTAATCAGGTGGGTGTATCCCGTGTATATCCAGGATCATGGCCTTAAACAGTCTCCCAGTTGCTGAGACCAGGGGCCTCTACTAAGAGGGGTGTAGGAAACGGGAAACGGGAGCTCATGGAGCTATATACAATTGGTAGCCAGCACTACCATCTCCTGCAATGGGATAAACATGGATCCAGTACATCCACCCGATAAGATCTAGTCAATCGTCAAGTCTCCTTGAACCCCATGTTATATTTAATATATTCAAAGTACACAATATATCGCGACAATAATAGGGCATGATATATGTCAAACGATTACTAGACATAAGCTATGTTGATATCATAAAATAAGATAATGGGAAACAGAAAACAAGAGATGTGGGATTCTAGAGCTGGCTCACGTGACTTAAATCCATGTGGCACTTAGTTTCACACATCGCATATCAATAACATTCATGTCCAGTAACAGGATTATCAATATCAGTAATAAAAAACAGTCATGTAAGGAGAATACATGAATATCATGTAGCAATAATTCATGTAATATGAATATTGATTCACACAACAGAAATACAGAAACAATCAACACATGTATAGCGGTGGATCCATATAATAGTGACGTATGAACATGATATAATTGTGTATATAGTAACTATGTAGCGATGATACAAATATATGAAATCACAAAATCCAGTGAATAGTGTATTTGTGTGTCAGTGGTACATTCACATGAAGTAATAGCGTCAGTGTAATAAAACATCCGCGTAACGGTGATACGAGCACATGAAATAACGTGTCAAGTGTAACAAGTGTATACATGAAATACAATGTCCAGTGAACTAGAGTATTTGTGTAACGATGACAAGTGCATGTAATACCAGTGACTCAGTGTAATAGTAATACCAGTACATGTAATAGCAGTCTGTGTTGTCATTAGTGAAGTAACATTGAGAATATCAAGGTGATATCATTATCTAATTATGTGTCAATTTATCTCTATTTGTTATAATAATTTCAATATTATTAACATGATCTATATCATAAAGTAATTATTTATAATTTTCTATTTTCAAATTCTTCACAATCATTTTAATAATTATTAATTTAGTATTCTAGAATGTCTTTATCATTAATCCAATAATTGATTATAACCTATATATAAATCAAGAAACAAATTAAATTTTATTTTATCAATTATATTCAAATAACTATCATGCATATTCTAATTACAGTGATTTATCAATAATTTCATTTTATTAAATAATATTTATAATGATATACTAATAATCAAGATTTATTAAATAAGCAATCAATTAATTTTATTAAACATGATAAAATATAATTTATAGTAGAAAAATACTTACAAAGTGATCATGACAGAATAGCTCTTTTTCGTACGATCGCAACGACTCTAGAATCGTCCAAATCGGATTCCGGATGCTCTAGATATCGCCCGAATACTATAAGCATTAAAAATAGGTTAAATATATAATAAAAAGATTTAAAATTGTAAATCTTATAAATTTCAGGTTGGGGTCCAAAACTCAAACCTGGATGCAGGTATGGTGGCTAAGGGTCGGGTTGGGATCCAAAACTTAAACCTAAAACTTAAACAACCCGGTATGGGGGTTAATGGACCCAGGTTTGGGTCCTAGAAATAGGTATGTGTAATCACCTAGAGGGGGGTGAATAGGTGACTAGCTAATCTAATGGTCAATTAATGCGGAATTAAAACTTATTTAATGCAAACTAAAACTTCTTGAACAAACACCACGTATAACACAAGAGTGTAGCCGGATTCCCCGTGAAGGGCTCTGGACTAACTCCTCAAGATTCCTCTAAATAAGAGTTGAGGTGCCGCGTTGGCTCTCTTGGTTGAATACAAGTGTTAGAAAATAATCCCCAAGCATATAACAATTAAGCACACAATATATCATGCATATAAAGATAAAGACAATATTAACATGCAAGATATAAAGACAAGTAAGAGATAGAGAGAGCAATCGCAAACACGGGAGATTTGTTTCGAGATTCGAGCACACTTGCTCTACGTCCCCGCCTTCAACACTTGAAGGATTTTCACTAAAATCGATCCCACCATATCACTTGGTGCCGCAACACCTACAAGCTCTTTGGACTCTCTAGTCCCTCTCTAGTTCCCGCAAGAACACACCGCAAGCCCACTAACTCGCCGAGGCCGCACCTCAAACACCGAGTTCTCACTAGAACCCGAAACAATGCGAACACACACGTCCGCCTCCTCAAAGCAAAGATGAAATCTTTGGTGATCACAACACTTTGATCACCTAAAAACAATCTCACAATAACACTCCTATAGGATGAATATATCAATGGATAGCTCAAGTGTTTGTGTGAGAAAACTAGGATGGAATGTGTGGAGGAAAACATAAGAAATCACTTTGAAAACACTCTTGATAAACTTTCCTTTTAATTGGAAATATTTGCTCTAAAATAAGTGGAGAAAACCTCTTAATAGAGTAGGAAAAATTATCCTTAAAACTCTTCAAAAATCTTATACAAAACAGTCCAAGGAAGCCCCTTTAAATAGGCTTCTCAAAAACTAGCCGTTGGGGCCAAATCAGCAGCCCTGACAGCTGTCGGTCGACCGGCCCGGTCGACCGCCAACGGTCAGAAATCTGACCGTTGGAGCCTCGGTCGACCGGCACGGTCGACCGTGGCCTGGATACAGAGAGCAGTCTCTCTGTCCGGTCGACCGTCCGGTCGACCGAGCCTTTCTAGAGAGCAGAGCTCTCTGGACGGTCGACCGTCTCGGTCGACCGGCCCTCCAGCCAGACTGGCGTGCACATCTGTGCACGTCGGTGGACCGACTCGGTCGACCGACTCCTAGCTCGGTCGACCGGTCTGGTCGACCGGCAGAAGCCAGGATAGGTCTTTTTAGGGATTTAAAACTTGGCTTTTTATCTTAAATAAAATCTCATAAATTCACGAAAAATCTACAAAAATAGGTTCAGTATTATACTTTGATAAACAAACATATTTGAGTAAAATCAAGACATGTTACAAACATTTTGAACTATTTTTGTAACTTAGAATTTTGGCTAAAAACAAAAACCGTATTTTTCCAAATTTGTTTTTCCAAAACTTCTCCAAATACAAAAACAAGATATTTTAAACACTTTTAAAGCATGGTGTGTATGGATATGATCCACTACACATAAATGATGAAATATCTATGTTTTTGACAATAAGCACTAAAACGGTTTTGGTTAAAAACACATGTATATAATAAACTCCAAAAACCAAACCGGTATTTTGTCAAAATGAAAAGTCTTTTCCAAAATGAAAATTCTTTTATGAAAACACATCTAAATCTTATGTGTGAGTGTATATGGTATACTTGAGCAATCCACCAACTATTCTATCATTTACATTTTATCTAAAAATAAAATCTTATAAAAACAAACCTAGACACAAGCCTTGATCATGAAGGTCCACTTGAAGTCTTCTCATCTTCTTGACTTGGTCCAAACTTGATCCAAAGAGCTAGACTCCTCTTGAGTACTTGATGTGGTCTTGATGCATAGGCTCTTGAATCCAACCGTGCTAGCTCCAAAACTTGACTTTAAATTCTTTGTTGAAGCTAAACACAAACTAAGATCTTGATCATAAATCTGAGACTAATTAAACACAAGATCATTAGTACTATAACTACATGAGTTGATCATCATCAAAACTAGAGTGATGGGCCTTTGGGCCAACAATCTCCCCCTTTTTGATGATGACAAAACTCATGGAGTTATATATGCATGGATTAAAGTAAAGCTTCAAAGAAGCTCCCCTTTAACTCATGCATCACAATAAATAAATATATATGACAATAAAGCACATAATCTAAATAAACATGTATGTAAATATAAGGAGATAAACATGCCAATCAAGCATAAAACTCATCAAATTCTTTTCTCCTTTTTTGCAAAACAAAACAATATGCATAAACAAAAATTCTTTCTCCCTCTTTATGTATAAAGCAAGGAAACATGCATATATATACTAAAATACTTCTCCCCCTTTTTGTCAATCATCAACAAAGTGGTTAAAGTAAACACAAAATAATGTTCTCCCCCTTTTTGTTCGAAACAAAAATCAATAAAGGGGTGAAATCAGATCAACCAATAAAGAGATATATGCGATACACATTCATGAAGAGGAAGACGCTAAGTTAACTTCCCTACATACAAGCATTACATGAAGAAGGGATGACAAGCCCTAATTCACATAACGCATAATATGCAATGCATAAGAGGAGATGTGAAGCTCCCCCTACACACGTGTATCACATAAAAAACACTCAACATGAATTTATAAGTAGAAGAGATGTTAAGCTCCCCTTGCATATAGGCAATACACATCAAAACATTTTTAAATTTCTTATTAAAACAAAATTTTGAATTTTCTCAATAAAACAAATTTTGAGATATCTTAATAAATCAAATTTTAAGATACCAATTTTAAGATACCAATTGCAAATAAACATTACAAATTTTGAATTTTAAATCAAAAATAGAATCATATTGATACCAATTGAAATATATGGATATCAAATTGAAGATTATTGCACATTTTTGATATCAATAAAATTACCAATTTTAGAAATAATGCATAAGCTTATTAAAATATCAATTGAGATACTAATTGAAAATAAGGATTTGACTCAAGCTTAGCATAAACAAACTTTGTGCTTTAAATATGTAAACTGATTTTAAATCAAACACAAATAAATCATATATATGTATGAAAAATGATAATACCAATAGAAGTTGATATAAGTTGAAATTGAAAGCATACATATATATAAATAAGATTATGAGTATACAAAATATATCAATTGTGATACCAAATGAAATTATGATACCAATTGAGATTATGAAGTGAAATTAGTGTATAACTCATAAAAATCCACCCTTTTATGCACAAGATAAAATATTTTCAATAAGGCTTGGAAGGCATACTCGCCCATCCGTCCGCCCATTAAGGGGTTGGTAGGGTTTTCAAAAATAAGTGTTTGAAAATATTTTTATTGTGAAAATACTACCAAATGAAGAATAAATAACTAGTTAAAGTAATTTTTGAAAAACTAGTTAAAGATCCTTCAAAATATGAAACCAAATTATATGTATATCATGAAACATACTAAATACATACGAGTTGTCACTCAAGATCTATAAAGCTCATAAAGACTCATGAAAACATAGTCATGAGAAAACAAATTAAATATGAGTGTACAAACAACATGTGAATAGCATATTCATGAAAATTAGTCACTAAAGCTCAAACAAACATGAATATCATTTTATCAAACGAATCATGAAAATTCATTTTTTCATATAAAGATGAAAATCATAAAAAATCATTTTTCATCTTAAAAACAAACTTCTAGGTATATGTATTTTTTATTCAAAACTAATAATATGCATACATATCCCAAACATAAAAAGAGTTTATGATATGATTTGCGTGAAGGCAAGAGACTCAAGAGACATACATGTATATTCATTAGATTTGAATACAAACTACATATACATGAAGTAAAGCATATAAATAGGCAAAACAAGTGTAAATGAGGAAATCATCAAAACTAGGCTATACATGTGCATATAGTGAGTACAATGAGTAATGAAGTGCAAACGTATATGAATCAAATGTTGCTCACTACTTGTACAAGTATATATCCAAGTTTTGACAAAAACTACATCTAAACTAGTATTTACCACATGAAGCACAAAACAAATAAAACATGAACATGCTAAAAATATCATATAAGAAAAAGCATGTAAATAAATTAGGAGTTTTAGAGATAGTTATCAAACCAAAGAACTATGCTCTAAGTCTCCAAAACATGGTGGTTGTCCCACCAAACTTCCTTGATAGCGGTGCATCAATTGTGTGTCCATCATGTCCATGTGCATCCACCATCAAGGCACCATCCCTCTCATGTTTTGTGATAGCCCGCACCCACATCAAATACAAAAGGTGAGAATTTTGGTACCCATTTTCTATTGGGTCCTTGAGAGTTAGCATTATAAGGAACCCAAACCTTTTTGTTAGCAAAATTTGAAGAATTTATACTATCATAACAAAATCTTGCTAAATGGCCTTTGCGGCCACAATGCGTACACTTGTACACTCTAGAATGCATATGTGTATGAGTGTGGTCATGGCGTGCAAAGTGTGCATATGCATGATGTGGGTGTTGTGCATGAATATGTGAAGTTTGTTTCTTTGAAAATAAGGACTCCAATCTAGAGTGGTTAAAACACATTTGCTCAAAGTTGAGCTTAAACAATCAATTTTATTTTTTAAAAATTTAATCTCATTTTGATTAATAGTGGCATGTAAAGTATGGTGAGATTGAGAATCATTATTCTTTTTCTTCTTAGAAGAATTTTCTTTTTCTTTTTCAACAATTTTTCTTTTTAAAGAGTTGTTTTCATTCAAAGCAACTTCTTTTTGTTTTTTCACCAAAACAATTTTATTTTTCAAAGAAGTGTTTCCTTCACAAAGATCATTCAATTTAGAAAGTAAGGAAACATTTTCATTTTTCAAACTTTCATTATCTTTTTCAAAGCTTGCAATTTTATTTTTAAAAGACTCATTTTCTTTTAAAACATTTTCAAATCTAGTTTGAAAAAAATCCTTTTCTTTTAACATGCAATCAATTTTATTTTTCATTTTCTTATTATCATTTTTAAGCATGTCATATTTTTTAAGTAGTTGTTGACAAAATGAAGTAAGCTCATCATAAGACATGTCAACATCTTCTTCTATCTCGGATTCGGTATTTACCCCAAGGAGGTTATCCCCTTGGACCATGTAGCACACGTTGGAAGCGTCACTTCTAACATCTGAGTCGCTCCCCGCATAATATTGTCCATTTTCGCCAAGGGAGATGATGGTGTTCCAAACTACAAAAGCCGAGTCAATGTTAGCAACCCTACATAAATAATCATTATTTAGGGTACTCTTCAAAGTATGAATGGCTTTTGAGTTAGCCTCAATATACTTGCTTTTACTAACATATGAATCTTTAGTGGTAGCAAGATAAACATGAATGCCTAGGCCTTTGAGGTACATAAACATCTTAACCTTCCAAGTTTAGATGTTAAGAATGTCAAATATGGGAGGTAACATGAAATCCATAGTGTGTGTACAAATATTATGATTAGCTATAAATGAGGATTTTTAACTCTAGGTTGTAAGACCCAAATCAAGAGCACTTGGTTCTGATACCACTTGTAATCACCCAGAGGGGGGGTGAAAAGGTGACTAGCTAATCTAATGGTCAATTAATGCGGAATTAAAACTTATTTAATGCAAACTAAAACTTCTTGAACTAAATACCACGTATAACACAAGAGTGTAGCCGGATTCCCCGTGAAGGGCTCTGGACTAACTCCTCAAGATTCCTCTAAATAAGAGTTGAGGTGTCGCGTTGGCTCTCTTGTTTGAATACAAGTGTTAAAAAACAATCCCCAAGCATATAACAATTAAGCACACAATATATCAAGCATATAAAGATAAAGACAATATTAGCATGCAAGATATAAAGACAAGTAAGAGATAGAGAGAGCAATCGCAAACACGGGAGATTTGTTTCGAGGTTCGAGCACACTTGCTCTACGTCCCCGCCTTCAACACTTGAAGGATTTTCACTAAAATCGATCCCACCGGATCACTTGATGTCGCAACACCTACAAGCTCTTTGGACTTTCTAGTCTCTCTCTTGTTCCCGTAAGAACACACCGCAAGCCCACTAGCTCGCCGAGGCAGCACCTCAAACACCGAGTTTTCACTAGAACCCGAAACAATGCGAACACACACGTCCGCCTCCTCAAAGCAAAAATGAAGTCTTTGGTGATCACAACACTTTGATCACCTAAAAATAATCTCACAATAACACTCTTATAGGATGAATATATCAATGGATAGCTCAAGTGTTTGTGTGAAAAACTAGGATGGAATGTGTGGAGGAAAACACAAGAAATCACTTTGAAAACACTCTTGATAAACTTCCCTTTTAATTGAAAATATTTGCTTTAAAATAAGTGGAGAAAACATCTTAATAGAGTAGGAAAAACTATCTTTAAAACTCTTCAAAAATCTTATACAAAACAGTCCAAGGAAGCCCCTTTAAATAGGCTTCTCAAAAACTAGCCGTTTTGGCCAAATCAGCAGCCCTGACGGCTGTCGGGCGACCGGCCCGGTCGACCGCCAACGGTCAGAAATCTGATCGTTGGAGCCTCGGTCGACCGGCCCGGTCGACCGTGGCCTGGATACAGAGGGCAGGCTCTCTGTCCGGTCGACCGGCCCGGTCGACCGGGGCCTTTCCAGAGAGCAGAGCTCTCTGGACGGTCGACCGGCCCTCCAACCAGCCTAGCGTGCACGTCTGTGCACGTCGGTCGACCGACTCCTAGCTCGGTCGACCGGCAGAAGCCATGACAGGTCTTTTTAGGGATTTAAAACTTGGCTTTTATCTTAAATAAAATCCCATAAATTCACGAAAAATCTACAAAAATAGGTTCAGTATTATACTTTGATAAACAAACATGTTTGAGTAAAATCAAGACATGTTACAAACATTTTGAACTATTTTTGTAACTTAGAAATTTTGGCTAAAAATAAAAATCGTATTTTTCCAAATTTGTTATTCCAAAACTTCTCCAAATACAAAAACAAGATATTTTAAACACTTTTAAAGCATGGTGTGTATGGATATGATCCACTACACATAAATGATGAAATATCTATGTTTTTGACAATAAGCACTAAAACGGTTTTGGTTAAAAACACATGTATATAATAAACTCCAAAAATCAAACCGGTATTTTGTCAAAATGAAAGTCTTTTCCAAAATAAAAATTCTTTTATGAAAACACATCTAAATCTTGTGTGTGACTGTATATGGTATACTTGAGCAATCCACTAACTATTCTATCCTTTACATTTTATCTAAAAATAAAATCTTATAAAAACAAACCTAGACACGAGTCTTGATCATGAAGGTCTTCACTTGAAGTCTTCTCATCTTCTTGACTTGGTCCAAACTTGATCCAAAGAGCTAGACTCCTCTTGAGTACTTGATGTGGTCTTGATGCATAGGCTCTTGAATCCATCGTCCTAGCTCCAAAACTTGATTTTAAATCCTTTGTTGAAGCTAAACACCAACTAAGATATTGATCATAAATCTGAGACTAATTAAACACAAGATCATTAGTACTATAACTACATGAGTTGATCGTCATCAAAACTAGAGTGATGGGCCTTTGGGCTAACAGTATGCACCTATTATGGGTGTGACCCCTAATAGTAACAACAGCAGCCATTGCTGTTGCTGCTGCCGGGCCGGCCTGCCGGCGACGCTTTGGCCGCCCGCAGCGGCGGCTGCTCCACCAGGCCGGTGGCCGCTTAGGCGGATCTCCCCTGATGGGAGGAGAGAGAGAAATGGGAGGGAAAGAGAAAGAGAGTGAGAAAAAGAGAGAGATGGAAAAATAAGAGAGAGAAGTGGGGTGGCAAGCATAGCCAGGCACGCGGTGGCGATTGGCCGGCCGACAGCCTGCCGGCGATGATCTCATGGGAAAGAAGAGGCGAGAGAGGGTGAGAGTGAGGGAGTAATGAAGAGTGGAAGAAAGAAAGAGGTGAGAGTGCAATGGAGATTGGAGAAGAGAGAAAAAAGAGAGAAGAGGTGTTGGTTGGACACCCTTGTTGACAGCCGGAGGCGACACTGGCCTCGCCGATAGTCGGCGATGACAAACAGAATAGAAAGGAGAGTGGGAGTGAGGAAGGATGAGTGTATGTAGGCATGAGTTAGAAAGAGAGTAAAGTGAGAAAGAATGAGGAGAGGAATAGAGATTGAAAATAAAAGGAGAAAATAAAAAGAAAAAGAAAAAGGAGAGAGAGAAAATGGTAGAGAGTCGGTTGAGGGGTAATTGGCTTGCAGGGGAAGGAAAAGAAGTTGATTGGAGAAGAAACAAAAGAAAAGAAAGAAAAAGAATTTTTTTAATATTATTTAATCTGAAAAATTTTGACTAGCTAAGAATGCTTCCTAAATATTCTATAAAATATAGAATATTAAATTGAGGAGTAATGTGAAATCGAATTTTAGAAATTCTATCTGATTTGCAAATTAAATATCCTGAAATATATCGCCGATACTGGGCGACACCAGCTCGGACGAATTTTGGACTAATTCAGAAAAAATCTCAAAAATATACTAAGGTTGAGTATATGATTTTAAGAAATAATTAAAAAAAGATTCTTGAAATTCAACCCTGATTGTGAATTAAAAATCCTAGAGCTGATTATTGGTATCGGTTGACACTGATTTCGGAGATTTTCTAAAATAATATAAAAAAATTCAGAAAAATCTGAAAAATCTAAAATATTAGAAAATAATATCTGAAACTGAAATCGGCTCAATGTGACTACCAGAAAGGTCAAATCAACTTTATATGCTGTATTAAGCAATGATATTGTGATACATACATCAAGGGTCATGGGTTAAACAAGCCTCGATAAAAAGTACAAGACTGAGGATGCCGGTACTAAGAAGTTCATCTTTGGACGATTTCTGGAGTACAAGATGGTGACAAAACTGTAATTAGTCAGGTGCAAGAGTTCCAACTTATCTTGCGTGATATAGAGGCTGAAAGTATGATTCTATCTAAAACTTTTCAGGTTGCTGCTATCATAGAGAAACTCTCACCTGCATGGAGAGATTTCAAAAACTACCAAAAGCACAAGCCTAAGGAGATGAAGTTGGAAGATCTCATTGTGAAGCTTCGGATTGAGGTGGACAATCAAAAAATCTGAGAAGAAGAGTAACAAGGACTCCTATGAAGTCAAGACCAATGCGATCAAAGACTCAAAGGGGAAAGCGTCTATTTTCAAAGGTTTGAAGTGGAAGAAAACTCCCCAGAGTACAAAGGCAAGGACCAAGAAAGCAAGGACAAGCACTTCAAGATAATTTGCTGCATCTACAATAAGGAGGGACACAAGGCGAATGAAATCACAGTCGTTCCTAAAAGAACAAGAAGGACCAGTCACAGGCAAACCTCACCGACCATGCATTACTAAGCCTGTTAGCTGTGGTGTCGAAGGTGAATCTGACAACCAATAACAAAGATGGGTGGGTAGACACAGGGGCTACCTGACACATCTGCTCCGAGAAAATTTTATTCGCTGAATATAAAAAACTGGAACACGATGAGCAATTATTCATGGGTAGCTTAGCCGTCTCCAAGGTTGAGGGAAAGGAAAGATCATACTGAAGTGGACATCTAGGAAGGAACTCACTCTGAATAATGTGTTGCATATTCCAGATATCCGTAAAAACCTGATCTCTTGTTCAATTCTTAGTAAGAAAGATTTTAGAATTATTTTCGAATCTGATAAATTTGTCCTTGCGAAAGGTGAGGTGTATGTGGGCAAGGGTTATCTCATTAATGGCTTTTTTAAGGCCTACACTGCTGTTGTAGATAAAACGTCCGTGTATCTATACCTGAAGCTTATAAATAAAGAAAAATCTTCTGTTTATTTGCTTGAGTCTCCTATTTTATGGCATGCTAAATTTTGGCGTGTAAATTACAAATCTTTACAAAACTTATCTAATTTAAAATATATTCCTAAACTCAACTTAGAAGAAATTCGCAAGTGTGAGATATGTATTGAATCCAAATTCGCAAAAAACTCATTTCACTCATTGATCGAAATACAGAACCTTTAGAGTTAATATATAACAATTTGTGTGTCTTGAATTTTGTGCTAACAAGAGACAAAAAAAGTATTTTATTACTTTTATTGATGACTGTATAAGATATTGTTATGTGTGTCTTCTAAATAATAATGATGAGGCAATGACTATGTTTATAACATATAAAGTTGAGGTTGAGAATCAACTCAATAAAAATATAAAGATTTTAAAACCTGATCAAGGTGGAGAATATGAATCAAATGAATTTAGTGAGTTATGTGATAAACTTAGTATAATACATCAAACTATAACACCATAAACTCCTCGACAGAATGAGATTGCTGAACGAAAGAACAGAACTCTGAAGGATATGGTTAATTCCATGCTCATAAGTTCTGAAGCACCACAAAACTTGTGAGGGGAAGCTCTAACCATAATTATATTCTAAACAAAATTTCCACAAGAAACTTGATCTTATACTTTTTGAGCTCTGACATAGTAGGCACCTTTCTACTATTATCTAAAAATGTGCGGGTGCCTTGCAAATGTATCGGCACCACTACCCAAAAAAACTAAGATGGGAGCAAAGATAATGGACTGCATTTTCATAAGCTATGCCTTGAATAGCAGTACCTATAGATTTCTGGTACACAAATCAGAATACCCTATATTCATATAAAAATGATTATCGAATCTAGAGATGTTATGTTCTTTGAAGACATCTTTCCATACAAATGAAAAGAAGACAAGACTTTTGAGAAAATAACACATGAAATAGCGTTCAAGAACAAAGAACCCAAGAACTAAATGCGAAAGTTGAACCAAAAAGAAGAAGTCAGATATCAAGAATCTCAAAACCTTTTAGTCCAGACTTCGTAGCATGTGCACTTGATAACGAGCTTCAAACATTTAAAGAGGTTATGTCTACTCCAGAAATATAAATATGAAAAGAAGCTGTAAAAAAAAATAGAATCCATCCTAAGCAATCATATTTGAGAATTGGCAAACTTGCCTTCTGACAGTAAACCAATCGGGAGAAAGTGAATTTTCAAAAGAAAATTAAGACCCGATAGATCTATCAATAAATACAAGGCTAGGTTAGTAACCAAGGGTTATCAAGAAAAAGAAAAAGTTGACCACTTCAATACTTATTCGCTAGTAAAAAGAATAACGTACATTCAGATGTTAATTGTGATTGTAGTATTGCAACTTAGACATTTATCAAATAGATATTAAGACTACATTCTTAAACAGTGAATTAAAAGAAGATATATATATATATATATGAAGCAACTTGAAGGATTTATAGTCAAGGGCCAAGAACACAAAGTGTGTAAATTGATCAAATCTTTATACGGTTTAAAACAATCTTTAAAACAATAATATAAGAAATTTGATAGTGTCTTGATCAAAGATGGATTCACTATCAATAAATGTGATAAGTGTGTTTACACTATGACAGTTGAAAATGCAAGTATCATTGTTTTTGTTTATATAGACGACATGTTGATATTTGAGACTAATATTGAAGTTATTAAGTATACAACACGTATGCTATTTAATATTTGTGACATGAAGGATCTGGGGACTGCTAATGTAATTTTAGAAATTAAAATCACAAGAACACCAGATGAAATCAGTATATTTCAATCCATTATGTGGATAAGAAGATAGAAAGATTCAAGGAACGTGGGATAAAAGAGAATACAAATTATTTTCTCCCATACATCCACCTTCACAAGAATACATGAATTAGAACATGACAGTTGGAGTATTTCCAAATCATCGAAGGTCTAATATATTTAATGAATTGCACACCCGATATTACTTACGCTGTAAGTAAATTAAGCAGATACACTGGTAACCCTAATGGTGATCATTTGACTGCTACACTATGAGTAATAGGCTATGTATCTAATACCAAGGAATATGCATTGAGATATAGAAATCCATCTGTACTTGAAAGGTACAACGATACAAATTAGATTGCAGATTCTAAGGAATTAAAATAAACAAGCGGATACATATTTACTCTTGGAGGTGCAGCGATATCTTAAAAATCTTTCAAACAAACATGTATTGTCCATTCTATAATGGAATTAAAATTTATAACCTTAGATAAAGCTAGAGAAGAAGCAGAATAGCTTTGACAATTTTTAAAAGATATACCACTGTGGCCTAAGTTAGTGCCCGCCATATGTATTGTAACCCCCTGATTCCTGATATATGTATCACATTATCAGTACTCGCTGACCTTCCTGGTCGTTTGATTCAGCAGGTTTCAGTTATTTTTCAATATTTTAGATTTTTCAAAATTTTCTGAAATTTTTCTGGATTATTTTAGAAAATCTCCGTAGTCGGTGTCCACCTATACCGATAATCGGTTCTACGATTTTTAATTCACAAATAGAATTGTATTTTGAGAATCTGCTTTCAAATTCTGTCTTAGAATCATATTTTCTATATTAGGGTATTTTGAGAATTTTCTAAATGTCTTAAAAATCTTGCCAAACCGGTGGAGTCTGGTATCGGCGATACCTTTTAGGATTTTTAATTTGTAAACCAGACTGAATTTTGTCAAATCGTTTTCATATTATGTCTCAGGCTAATATTCCCTATTTTATAGAATTTTTGGGACTCATACGGACCTAGTCAAATTTTATTAAATAAAATAATATTAATTAAATAATATAACAATCGTTTTCTTTTTCCTTTCTTTTTCCCTCTTCTTCCCCATTTCTCTGGAATCCACCTCCACCGACTTAAGCAACCGCCCTCCTCCTCTTGCAAAACCCCTCGCTCTCTCTATCTCTCTCTCATTCAAAACCCATCTCTCTCTCTCTCTCTCACAATTCCCCCTCTCTCTTTCTCCCTCTCTCTCTCTCTCACACTGTAACTTTCCCCAACTCTCTCTGTTCTGGAAGGCCAGACCGTCGCCGGCCTTGCCGCCGGTAGGCCGTCACGCCACTGGTGGCTGGTGCGCCACCGAGCCCCCCAGCCCTGGGCACCACCCTCTCCCTTTCTTCTTCTTTTCCTTCTCTTCTTCTTCTTTTCTTCTTCTTTTTCTTTTCCTTCTACTTCTCTTCTTCTTCTTCCCCTGTTCTTCTTCTTCTTTTCTTTCTTTTCCTTTCCAGTGCCTCTTTTTCTCCCTCACTCTCTCTCGCTCTCTTCCTCCCTGTGCGCGGGCCCAGGCCGCCCCGGCGGCCTAGCGCCGCCGCCGGTCGCCGCCGTCGGCCGCCGTGACAGCACAGCTGCGCGGCCAGGCACAGGGTATACTGGAGTTTTAATCAATCTCTTACGCCAAGTCATGTTATTTATACAATAATAACAATCAGTACCACCTGGTATTTTAATCAATCTCTTCCAGTGTCTCATACCACTGGCAGTTCATACTGGAGCCCGCACCCCAGTCGAACCCATCCGGACATGGCATACGGGTACCATTATCCAAACGAGAGAGTGACCAAATAACAAGTGTTCCCGATATCACTATTGTGTATACTGTTTTATTATGTTAATTGGAAACCAAATGGTCGAGGAGCTCTTATCGGGTAGGTGTATCCCGTGCATACCCGGGATCACGGCCTTAAACAGACCCCTGGCTGCTGAGACCAGGGCCCTCCGCTAAGAGGGGAGCATGAATCAAGTAACGGGAGCTCATGGAGCTATATACAATTGGTAGGCAGCACTACCGTCCCCTGCAGTGGGACTAACAATATGGATCCAGTACATCCACCCGATAAGATCTAATCAACTGTCAAGTCTCCCCCATCCCCAAGTTATATTTATAATATTTAAAGTAAACAGTGTAGCAAGAACAAATACAGTGCATGGTACATGTAACATGATAACAGGACCGGAGCTCTGTTGATAGCATAGAACAAGATAACGGGAAATGGGAAACAATAGATGTGGGATTCTAGAGGTGGCCCCCGTGGCTTGGATCCACGTGGCACTTAGTTCCATACATCGCATATCAACAGCTCTCATGTCCACTAACGGGAATATCAACATCAGTAACGTGAAACAATCATATCATAGGAATACAGGGATAACATGGAACAATAATACATGTAATAGGAACGGTGATTCATATGACAAGAAGATAGAAACAATACATGCATGTACACTCGTGCGGTGAACATATGTAACAATGATGTGTGAACATGAGATAACTGTGTATCGAGCATCCATGTAATGATGATATCAATATATGAAATGACGGTATCCAGTAAATTGGTGTATCCGTGTCCTACTAATAGTGTACAGGGTATCCGTGCAGCAGTAACTTCATAACATGAAATAGCAGTGTCGGTGTATCCGTATATCAGTGATTCCCAGTGTTGGTGTATCAGTATCTGTGAATGATAATATATCGTGTAATGTGTGATAACAATATCTAGTGTAATGAGTATATAGAAATTACAATATCCAAAGTGTTAGAATGTTCGGGTAACAAGTACAGGTAC
This sequence comes from Agave tequilana, assembly GCA_038442645.1. NCBI lineage: Eukaryota > Viridiplantae > Streptophyta > Magnoliopsida > Asparagales > Asparagaceae > Agave > Agave tequilana. The sequence goes on from JAVJIF010027869.1 coordinate 24,322, forward strand.
ATGTAGTAACGATGTCTAGTGTGAGGCAGGTACCGGTGATCATACCTAACTGAGTATCAGATATCCCTATTTGTAATGACGGTCACCATATTATTATGATATTGATTATGTGTAAAGCATATTTACACTGATATTCTACTAATTACAATTGATTAACCGATATTTACAGTCTTTACAGTGATTAACCGGTAAACACGACTTATGTGATAAAGCAACCAACCAATTTAATGAACTATGATAATCATACTTGATAAAATAAAAACACTCACAAACTAGCCATGGGAAGGTAGCTCTCTTTCCACGATCGCAACGGATCCAGAATCGTCCAAATCGGAGTCCGGGTGCTCCAGATATCGTCCGAATACTAGAATCCATATAAACGAGTTAAATATGTAATAAAAATATCTCAAATGCAAATAATAAAAATTAGCAGGGGGTTTTCTGTAATATTACCTTTATTGAGTTTCGAAGCGGGTTTGGGTAGCTCGCGGGTCGGGTTTGGATCCAATACCCAAACCCATAACTTAAGTTAAATGGATATTGGGTAATTTGGGTTAATGGGTACCAACCCAATAGGGTTATTGGATTCGGGTTCACACCCGAACCCAACAACATACAGCAGCAGCAGCAGAGGCGTTGCTGCTGCTGCGTGCGCCATGGCCGGCCAGTTCATCTGGCCGGCGGCGAGGGAGCTCGCCGGCGGCAAGTCTAGCCGCCGGCGGCGGTTAGGGGGAGAGAGAGGGAGAGAAAGGGAGAGAAAGAGAAGGGGAGATAGTGAGCAGGGCAGCAGCGCTGCCCTGTGCTTGGCCGCACAGCTGTGCTGCCACGGCGGCTGACGGCGGCGACCGGTGGCGGCGCTAGGCCGCCGGGGCGGCCTGGGCCCGCGCACAGGGAGGAAGAGAGCGAGAGAGAGCGAGGGAGAAGAAGAGGCACTGGAAAGGAAAAGAAAGAAAAGAAGAAGAAGAACAGGGGAAGAAGAAGAAAAAGAAGAGAAGTAGAAGGAAAAGAAAAAGAAGAAGAAAGGAAGAAGAAGAGAAGGAAAAGAAGAAGAAAGGGAGAGGGTGTTGGCCCAAAGGCCTATCACCCTAGTTTTGATGATGATCAACTCATGAAGTTATGTTTACTAATGATCTTGTGTTTAATTAGTGACAGATTCATGATCAAGATCTTAGTAGGTGCATAGCTCAACAAAGGATAAAATGTCAAAGTTTTGGAGCTAGCACGGTGTTTGGACCAAGTCAAGAAGGCTTCAAGTGAAGACTTCAAGAAGATGAAGACTTGAGTCTAGGTTTGTTTTAGAAGATTTTTGTTTTAGTTAAAATGTAAAGGATAGAGTAGTTGGTGGATAGCTCAAGTATACCATGCACACTCACTCTTGTTTTAATTGTCTTTTCATAAAAGAATTTTCAGTTTAGAAAAGACTTTCACTTTGGAAAAATATCATTTTGGTTTTCGGTATTTCATTTACATATGTTTAACCCAAAACCATATTTAGAGCTTAATGTCAAAAACATAGATATTTCATCTTGATTGTGTAGTGGATCATATCCATACACACACTGCCTTAAAATGAATTACAATATCTTGTTTTTGTATTTGGTGATGTTTTGGAAAAACAAAGTTTGGAAAAATAAATTTGGAAAAATACAGTTTTCATTTGAGCCAATATTTTCCTACTTACAAAAATAGTCCAATCTTTTATAACATGCCTTAATTTTGTGCAAGCATGTTTGTTTATCAAAGTATATTGGTAAAACTATTTTTGTAGATTTTCTAAGTATTTATGGGATTTTATTTCAATCAAAAAGACCAAGTTTTAAATCCCAAAAAAACAGTTTCCAGGCTTCAGCTAGTCGACTGACTAGTCGACTAATCCTGAAGTCGGTCGACCGGATCGGTCGACCGACGTGCACAGACGTGCATGCCTTTGTGCACTGGAGGGACGGCCGACCGAGCGGTCGACCGCTCCAGAGAGCTTCTGCTCTCTGGAAATCTCGGTCGATCTTCTGGTCGACCGACAGAGAGTTCTTCTCTCTGCTCCAGTAGCTCGGTCGACCGAGCGGTCGACCGTGGCTCCAACGGTCGGATTTATGACCCTTGGCGGTCGACCGACCGGTCGACCGGTAGGCCTGACAGACCCCAACGGCTATATTTTTGACAGCCTATATATATGGGGGTTTGGTCATTGTTTTGTAACAAGATTTTCAAGTAGGTTTTCACCAGTTTTTCCTGAACTATTTAGAGGTTTTCCTCCACTTGATTTAGAGCAAATACTTCAAATCAAAAGGGAAGAATTTATCAAGAGTGTTTAAAGTGATTCTTTGAGTTTTCCTCCACCATTCTCTTCCTTGTTTTTCTCACACAAACACTTGAGCTATCCATTGCTATTCATCTTTTAGGAGTGTTGTAGTGAGAGTTTTTATTGGTGATCAAAGTGTTTAGATCACCAAGAGATTTCATCTTGTACTTTGAGGAAACGGGCAAGTGTGCTCGTGGTGGTTTAGAGTTCTTGTGTGAACTCGGTGGTTTGAGGTGCGGCCTCGGCGAGCTAGTGAGCTTGCGTGTGTACGGGACTAGGGAGTCCGAGGGTTTGTAGGTGTTGCGGCACCGAGGAGAGATCCATTGGGATCTTGCATAGTGGAAATCCTTCGTGTGTCGAAGGCGGGGATGTAGAGCAAGGGTGCTCGAACTTCGAAACAAATCCTTTGTATTTGCGATTGCCTTTTCTCTCTCTCCCCCTTACTTATATCTTGCATTCAATTATAGTGTTAATCTTTATATGCTTGATATACTTGTATGCTCATATTGATATACTTGCTTGGGTTTGTTTGCTAACACTTGTATTCAACCAAGAGAGCCAACGCGGCACCTCAACCCATTCAAGGGGAATCTAGAGGAGTTTGTCCAGAGCCCTTCACGGGGAATTCGGCAACACTCTTGTGTTATACATAGTGTTTAGTATAAAAGTTTTATTAGGTCATAATTGTTTTTAGCTTCCGCATTATTTGACATTAAGTGACCATTAGATTAGCCATCACCTATTCACCCCCCTCTAGGTGAACTTACAATTGGTATCAGAGCAAGTGCTCTTGATTTGGGTCTAACAACCTAGAGTTAAAGATCCTCATTTTAGGCTAATCACAAGATTTTGTACACACACCATGGACTTTATGGCACCACCCACTTTTGACATACTTAACATCCAAATTTGGAAAGTTAAGATGTCATTGTACCTCAAGGCCCTAGGCATTCATGTTTATCTTGCCACTACTAGAGATGATTATTGTTTAAATGGCAAGAATTTTGAGGCTAATGCAAAAGCCCTACATGCTTTAAGATCTACCCTAAATGATGATTATTTATCTAGGGTTGCTAATCTTGATCTGGCTTTTGTAGTTTGGAACACTTTGATCTCCTTGGCGAAAATGTTCAATACTATGCGGGGAGCGACTCGGATGTTGGAAGCGACCCTTCCAATGTGTGCTACATGGTCCAAGGGGATAACCCCCTTGAGGTAACTACCGAATCCGAGGTAGAAGATGATAACATGTCATATGATGAGCTTACATCTTTTTGTCAACAATTACTTGAAAAATATGACATGATTAAGAAAGAAAATAAAATTTTGAAAAAGAATTTTGATTGCATGCATATAGAAAATGATTCTTTTAAAAATAAGATTGCATGTTTAGAAAAAGAAATGAGAATTTGAAAGATGAAAATGTTTCCTTGATGTCTAAATTAAATGATTTATGTGAAGGGAACACTATTTTGAAAGATAAAATCATTTTGGTGGAAAAACAAAAGGAAATCGTTTTTCAAGAAAATAATATTTTAAAAGGAAAATTGTTGGAAAAAGAAAAAGAAAGCTTTTCTAAAAAGAAAAAAGAAAATGATTCTATATCTCACCTTTCTTTACATGCCACCATTGATGATAGTGAGATAGAATTTTTGAAAAATAAAATTGATAGTTTGAGCTCTACCTTGAGCTCTTGTGCATTTAATCACAATAGATTGGAGTCTATGTTTTCAAAGAAACAAACTCCACACATTCATGCACATCCACATCATGCATTTGCTTATGTTGCACAACACGATCACAAACATACACATAAGCATACTAAGGTGTACACATGTACACATTATGGCCGCAAAGGCCATTTAGCAAAGTTTTGTTATGATACGATACATCATTTAAATTTTGCTAATCATAAAAATGTTTGGGTTCCTCAACACAAAGCTAACCCTAAAGGACCCAAAAGAAAATGGGTACCAAAGTCCCCACCTTTTATTTTTGATGTAGGTGAGGGCTCTCACAAGACGTGAGAGATTTGGTGCCTTGATGGTGGGTGCACTTGAACTAAAAAGACACATATTTGGAGTACCACTATCAAGGAAGTTTTGGTGGGAAAGACCACCATGCTTGGAGCTTTGGAGTTGGTAACAATCTCTAAACTCCTATTTTTTATGTACATGTTTTTTACATTTATCATATTCATAGCATGTTCATATTTTTATGTGTTTTGTGCTTCATGTGGTAATAACATGCTTAGATGTAGTTTTTATCAAAACTTGTATTATACATGTACAAGTAGTGAGGCACATTTGATTCATATACGTTTGCACTTCATTGTTCATTTGTACTCACTATATGCACATGTATAGCCTAGTTTTGATGATTCTTTCATTTATACTTGTTTTTGCCAATTTTCATGTTTTACTTCATGTATATGTATTTTTTTATTCAAATCTAATAAATATACATGTATACCCGTGAGTCTCTTGCCTTCATGCAAATACCTTTAATAGACTCTTTTATGTTTGGGATATGTATGCATATTGGTAGATTTAGATAAATCATACATATACCTAGAAGTGTATTGTTTTTTAATGAAAAATGAATTTTCATGTTTTATAAAATGTTATTCATGATTTGAGCTTCAATGTCTATTTTCATGAAAATGTTACTTACATGACTTTTGAACACTCACACTTTATTTATTTTGTCATGACTTAGTTTCATGGACATATTTTTGAGCTTTATAGACTATGAGTGTAAAATTTTGTGTATCTAGTATGATTTATGAAAAATATATGATTTGATGTATTTGAAGGATCTTTAACTAGTTTTTCAAAAATTAATTTAACTAGTTATTTATTCTTCAAATCTTATAATGAGATATACACATGATCCTATTATTGGTTCAATTGGTATCATTGAATCGTTTCAATTGGTATCAATTTGACTCTATATTTGTATATACTCATTTGTTTTCTTATATATGTATGTATCAATGTCAATTGGTATACTCATTTTCTTTCATACATATATATGATTTTAATGTGCTTAACTTTCAATTGCTTCACTTTTTTAAAAGCACAAAGTTTATGATGAAAAATAAAATTTTTTTTTACTATTGATATCAATATGTTTCAACTTCATATTTGTCAAATTTTAATTGGTATCAATATGATTTACAATAATGATTATTTTCATAGGTATCTTAAAATTTGATTGTTTTACAAGAGCTCTGATACCTTAAAAATTTTATTTAAGAAAATTTTTTCAAAAAAAATGTTTTGATATGTATTTCCTATATGCAAGGAGAGTTTAACATCTCTTCTACATATAGATTCATGTTGAGTGTATTGTATATTGAGGAGCTTGACAACTCTTCTTTATGTGATACACGTGTGTAGGGGGAGCTTCACATCTCCTCTTATGCATTGCATAATATGTGTTATGTGAATTGGGGCTTGTCATCCCTTCTTCATGTAATGCATATGTGTAGGGAAGCTAACTTAGCGTCTTCCTCTTCATGAATGTATATCGCATATAACCTTTATTTATTGATTTGTTTAACCCTTTCTTGATCTTTTTGTTTTTGACAAAAAGGGGGAGAAAAAATTGTTTGTTTGTCTTTACTTTAACCCCTTTGTTGATGATTGACAAAAAGGGGAGAAGAATTTGAGGTTTATATGCATGTTGAGTAATATTTATGTTTATGCGTATATGTTCTGTTTTGCAAATAGGAGAAAAAGATTTATTTTGTTTTATCTCCATTCATTTGCATACATGTTTATGAGCTTTATTGCATATATTTATTATTTTGTGTTATGCATGAGTTAAGGGGGAGCTTCTTTGAAGCTTTACTTTAATCCATGCATATATAACTTCATGAGTTTTGTCATCATCAAAAAGGGGGAGATTGTTGGCCCAAAGGCCTATCACCCTAGTTTTGATGATGATCAACTCATGAAGTTATATTTACTAATGATCTTGTGTTTAATTAGTGACAGATTCATGATCAAGATCTTAGTAGGTGCATAGCTCAACAAAGGATAAAATGTCAAAGTTTTGGAGCTAGCACGGTATTTGGACCAAGTCAAGAAGGCTTCAAGTGAAGACTTCAAGAAGATGAAGACTTGAGTCTAGGTTTGTTTTAGAAGATTTTTGTTTTAGTTAAAATGTAAAGGATAGAGTAGTTGGTGGATTGCTCAAGTATACCATGCACACACACTCTTGTTTTAATTGTCTTTTCATAAAAGAATTTTCAGTTTAGAAAAGACTTTCACTTTGGAAAAATATCATTTTGGTTTTCGGTATTTCATTTACATATGTTTAACCCAAAACCATATTTAGAGCTTAATGTCAAAAACATAGATATTTCATCTTGATTGTGTAGTGGATCATATCCATACACATTATGCCTTAAAATGAATTACAATATCTTGTTTTTGTATTTGGTGATGTTTTGGAAAAACAAAGTTTGGAAAAATAAGTTTGGAAAATACAGTTTTCATTTGATCCAATATTTTCCTACTTACAAAAATAGTCCAATCTTTTATAACATGCCTTGATTTTGTGCAAGCATGTTTGTTTATCAAGTATATTGGTAAAACTATTTTTGTAGATTTTCTAAGTATTTATGGGATTTTATTTCAATCAAAAAGACCAAGTTTTAAATCCCAGAAAAAACAGTTTCCAGGCTTCAGCTAGTCGACTAATCCTGAAGTCGGTCAACCGGATGGTCGACCGACGTGCACAGATGTGCACGCCTTTGTGCACTGGAGGGACGGCCGACCGAGCGGTCGACCGCTCCAGAGAGCTTCTGCTCTCTGGAAATCTCGGTCGATCTTCCGGTCGACCGACAGAGAGTTCTTCTCTTTGCTCCAGTAGCTCGGTCGACCGAGCGGTCGACCGTGGCTCCAACGGTCGGATTTATGACCGTTGGCGGTCGACCGACCGGTCGACCGGTAGGCCTGACAGACCCCAACGGCTATATTTTTGACAGCCTATATATATGGGGGTTTGGTCATTGTTTTGTAACAAGATTTTCAAGTGGGTTTTCACCAGTTTTTCCTGAACTATTTAGAGGTTTTCCTCCACTTGATTTAGAGCAAATACTTCCAATCAAAAGGGAAGAATTTATCAAGAGTGTTTAAAGTGATTCTTTGAGTTTTCTTCCACCATTCTCTTCCTTGTTTTTCTCACACAAACACTTGAGCTATCCATTGCTATTCATCTTTTAGGAGTGTTGTAGTGAGAGCTTTTATTGGTGATCAAAGTGTTTAGATCACCAAGAGATTTCATCTTGTACTTTGAGGAAACGGGTAAGTGTGCTCGTGGTGGTTTAGAGTTCTTGTGTGAACTCGGTGGTTTGAGGTGCGGCCTCGGAGAGCTAGTGAGCTTGCGTGTGTACAGGACTAGGGAGTCCGAGGGTTTGTAGGTGTTGCGGCACCGAGGAGAGATCCATTGGGATCTTGCATAGTGGAAATCCTTCGTGTGTCGAAGGCGGGGATGTAGAGCAAGGGTGCTTGAACCTCGAAACAAATCCTTTGTGTTTGCGATTGCCTTTTCTCTCTCTCTCTCTCTCCCTTACTTATATCTTGCATTCAATTATAGTGTTAATCTTTATATGCTTGATATACTTGTATGCTCATATTGATATACTTGCTTGGGTTTGTTTGCTAACACTTGTATTCAAACAAGAGAGCCAACGCGGCACCTCAACCCATTCAAGGGGAATCTAGAGGAGTTTGTTCAGAGCCCTTCACGTGGAATTCGGCAACACTCTTGTGTTATACATAGTGTTTAGTGTAAAAGTTTTATTAGGTCATAATTGTTTTTAGCTTCTGCATTATTTGACATTAAGTGACCATTAGATTAGCCATCACCTATTCAACCCCCCTCTAGGTGAACTTACAGAGGGTGGTGCCCAGGGCTGGGCGGCTCGGTGGCGCACCAGCCACCAGTGGCGTGACGGCCTGCCGGCGGCAAGGCCGGCGGCGGTCTGGCCTTCCAGAACAGAGAGAGTGGGGGAGAGTTACAGTGTGAGAGAGAGAGAGAAAGAGAGGAGAGAGAGAGAGGGAATTGAGAGAGAGAGAGGGGTTTTGAATGAGAGAGAGATAGAGAGAGAGGGGTTTTGCAAGAGGAGGAGGGCGGTTGCTTAAGTCGGTGGGGTGGATTCCAGAGAAATGGGGAAGAAGAGGGAAAAAGAAAGGAAAAAGAAAACGATTGTTATATTATTTAATTAATATTGCCTGATACAGGTATACTATTGTGTTGTACTTGTTATTATTCCTGATATTTTATCTACTATCCTGTTACCTGTAGACTTTGCTATATTACCTGATACTTGTTCCACTTCATGTGGTGACACACTCTTCATGTACACGTATATCTTGCATTGCATGCCTTTAATTCCTGTATATCATATAGACACTATTCCCGTATACTCACATCGCTATAGAATGGTTGCATACTTCATCTACATGTTCGCATGCATCACGCCAATAGTGTTTATTATATACAGACATGAGACTATAGTAGACATGACCCAATGATAACATGCTAATTGGTAATGGTATTAAAATATGACATTGTTATATTTCTACAGATTATTAAATTTCTATTATATGGTATCACTATTACATAAACATGTATTATATATTCTTATCGTGCTTGTATTACTCTAGTACATATTACTGCCTCCTTCATTTTACCACTCACTAGGTCGCTTTCTGACGACCCTGGGTTTGCGTGCCCAGGTTGGAGATCCGAGTTATCGTATTGTCAGATAGTCCATTAGATTCACATAGGAGACTCATCATCGAGACCATTCATATGTATCTTTGTGATTTATTTCTGTTATCTTAGTTATCCCTGTTTTCCTATCTGTTATGATCACTAACCTCTTTCTGCAGGTATTCTTGTACTTATTTCCTGCTGGAACTCTTATAAATATGGAGGTGATTTCCTGTACTGAGGGTTAGCGTACGTACGTGAGGGTTTTCCGCCCTGCGTATGTACGTCGCCATAACGTCCCCGTACCTGCGGGATCGGGGCGTTACATGTATTCACTGTGATAATGAAGAAGCGATATCTAGGGCACAAAACTTTATATACAACGGTAAGTCTAGACACATTCATTGTAAACATGATATCGTTAAGCAATTGCTCTCAAATAAAATTATCTCTATTGATTTTGTTTTGTCAAAAGTTAATCTAACAGACCCGTTTACTAAAAGTTTAAGTGGAGAGCGTATAAACTGTGTATCAAGGGGAATGGGATAAAAGACTAACCTTACCAAGTCAGCTTAATGAAAATCTCACTTAGCAATTGGAGATCCCACAGACTAAGTTCATGAGAAAAAACTAGTTATGATTGACCTTGCGAGAAAGCACTTAGGAGTTTGACTCAAACCCATTCTTATGATGCACCCAAGTACTTTCTACAAGTGAATTTAGAATAAGGTAACCGTTTTTAATGATGTCTATAACTTGTTATTAAAACAAGTGGGATAGAGTAGACTATTCTTAATAGGATGATCACCTGTGTGAGTATAGAGCTGCGTCGGCTCTTGGGAGCGTCTATGGAGGATGTAATTCTCTAAAGATACCTTCTGAAACTAAGAATGTTCAGGGCCAAAATAGACACAACTGAGAAGCAAAGTTGATTTTGAAAAGTTACTGTGTGAGGCCTGGTGACTTGACTTACACAAATGGCTAGCAGTTTAAAACTTAATCACTGATTGACCAGTAAGTCCGATAATGCTTTCCCTATGAAAAGTTCAAGACCTAGTTCACCTATCCTGATGCAATTTTTTTCCTAAAGTACCTTCACTATAGGGTCAGTCTCATTGTGTGTCAATTTTTTGAATCTCCATTTATTGTGAGGGATTGTTGGGAAATGAAGAATTTTAAGTGAATCTTTGAGCTGAATTGAGGCGTGAACCGTTGATAGAAGAAGAATCAACGGTTCAAAATTATTGTCTAATTATGCGCCTTCTTAAGACATAAATTCTTCTCTCTCCCTCCCTTCTCTTACAGTGAATATTCCTTCATATTAACACAAATATATATATTCTCCTTAAAATTTGTCTTGGTCCAAATTTAAAATTCTAACTAGTGAAGATACTGATTAAATAAGGTTCGACTGTACGATGATTTGGTAGTGCTATCCAAATACCGTGAAGGAGTGTTGTATCTTGAGAGACCAACATTCAGTAACCCGTTAGCACCGTAGCAGGGAACGTAATTTTTGTCTTAAGGAGATTCGCTATATACGTACCTCACTTCATATACTATATAATTGAACTTACAATCTTTTTACATGTGTTATGCTGAAATATTTATTTTATAAATATTAATGTGAATATATTTCATTATATATTGAGAATGACCAATTCCACTCTAATTTAACTAAGGAAGAAAGGTGGTTCAGTAATTAAGGAACATTCTATTGAACGAAAAATCTCCCACCTGATATTCACCGACTTGGTCAATTAGATCGGTGATCTTGATTAGTTGTCAGAACTAACATATGGTAAATGATATATTCGATCTGTTTATATCTCTAAATGATATTTGTCTTGAACTAAGGTTCTAAACGAGTCGCATTCGAATCGAGTCCATACATACCCGAGATAAGAGACGAAGAAAAACATGTAAAAGTAAAAGCATACGTACATAATTTTGATTCAACATTTACTTTGATTCACAATTCCTAAGGGCGATGTAGAAATTTAGTGCAAATGGACTTGTTTTGGAAGAACATTTATTCCAGTGCAAGTTTCAATATGTCATAAAGGGAGGGATGGTTTGGACACACTAAATAATGTATTTTTCACGGGTCCAATTCTATCTATTAGGGGTTGTTTGTTCGCTACCAAGATTTGAAGTTTCTTCCACAATACAGAAGTACGTCAAGGATTTCACTTCAAGCATTTGTTGCATCAGAATTTTAAAATTCTAAAGTAATTTGTAACTTCACTTAATTATTTTTAACATGAAAATGTCACCTTGAAGTAAAATTTGCTTATATTTCTAGCATTGTATGCTAGTTAAATGATTTAATTTTCAAAAATGAAAGGAAAAGTCTGGATAAAAGATTTGACGTAATCCACATCCACTTTTTATGAGTTTTCTTATCTATTTTGATTCGAATTAGATTTCTGAAGTAGTCTAACGTGGCACGTGCCTCTTCAATGTCTTCCGAATTTCTTTCGGTGTGAAACAAACAACCGAAAGATTCCAGAGAAGAGTCACTTCGAGGACTTTGGGATTTCTTCGAGTAAACAAACAACCCCTATTGAAGATGAGTAGACATTGTGCCTCTTCACTTGACATCGAAAGCCATAAGCGCTTGGGTTGGCTACCTTTTTTGTTTCCCACTAGGGGTTAGGTTCCAATATAGGGGCTATTTGGTTGCAAGGAAGTGGGCGGAAGTAAGGAAATAGGGAAGTATAATTGCTCACTTCCCTATCTATCCAAACACTGGAAAAAGAAAATAAGAAAACCTCTTTTCTTTTTATCTTTTCTTTTTTACACAACCATTTCCTCACTTTCAGAGTGCCACAGTTAATTTTGTGGTCATGTAAATCACATTTGTAATAAATTGTAGTACAAAACAGTTAATTTTTTGACCATGTAAATCTCACTTGCATTCTAATTACAGTCTATTTTTTATTTTTCTTAATTAATTTTTATTTTAATATTATTTTACGGTCAACTTTGTGGTCAACTTTTCCACTTTCACTTTCACGTTACCATCGAAACACCAGAAAAGATAAAATATTTTTCAAACCACACTTCCCAACAACATCCAAACACCAGAAAACTTACTAATGAATTCCCAAGTTCTAAAGGGAATTATTACTACTTCCTCAATTCCTCACTTCCTCACTTCCACCCTTAACCAAACTGGATAAGGGAGATACTTTGTGGTGATGAGATTTATTACTTGGGAAAGGGAATATAGCCATAAGGTCTGGCGTTTGTAAAATGTCAATCGAGATGAAATTGGATCTCTTTTTCCATACTCCAATCGACAATGCGCTATTATTTCGAATCGAGCATAGTTTAAAGGGTACCTTTACAGTCTAAGTCTTTATCGACCCTGTACTTATGTCTTTAGTACTATACTACTGATATACTTATTTTCCCAATACAGACATCATTTGCAAGTGTCTATGTAGTAGAATGGTATAACCTCTTTTGTAGTGGGTAAGAGGTACAAGGTTCAAATCCCTCTTGAATCAGGTTATGCTTTCTCAAAAAAATAAAAAAAATACAAACATCATCTCCTTAGAACCTCAAAGTCGAGTAGTCGACAATGATAGTTTTTCTATCTAGATCGCAAAAACTGAACCTTGGGAGTCAGGATCTTGGTTGCCCGTCAAGGTCTAGCGAGTCATGCACTTTTAGTATTAGGCGTTAAGGATTTTTTTCCTTTCCTTTTTCTTTTTGGATAAAAGCATGTGGCTTAACACTGTAATTCTCAGCAGGGGAAGAAGCCCCGGCCACAATGGAGGAAAGAAATTCTCATGAGAGATTAAAATGCTTGTTGCACACCCATAAATTGCAACAATAGCCTTCATGAAAACTACTAGAAGTTTTTATGTGCATCATGTGTACGTGACGAGGCACTAACCGAGCCTAGTGGCTTCTGTACATCGTGAAGTTCGAACCGTTGCATAATATGCTTCTCAGTGCACTCTTAATTCGCAAAATCCCCTCGCCCCCGTCACGAACGGGTAGATTCAAACACCCCCATCAACAAGGGAAGAAAGTGCAAGCAATGCTCGTTTAGAGTTGTTACGGAATGTTGTGGTCACATTAGGGAGTAACATTAACATCCGCTAAAACAACACTAAATAAGCGATGTTATGACAATGTAGCTTCCGCAAAAAGCAAATAAAATTTTGCATAAATGGTTTTAAAAACGTAGCAATTCTATCTTGAATTACAACTCTCAACTCCCCCTTCTTCTTTCTCCTCCTTTTTCTTCTTCCCCTCCTCCTCCTGACCGACCGATCAGTTTCTCACCGACAGCAGCGATATACTAGTTTGATCCCACATATTTTACATTTGGTATTATTTTCATACTTTCAATTCATATGAAGTATGAAAATTGAATAAAAACCACTTGCTATTGTTAATCAAATCACGCATTGTGGCCCATAAAATTCATGAATAGGTTTAAGACTAATAATTCACAAGCATATAACTAATTCGGTCTATTGGGTCATGTGTCAGCCCAAATCCGTTCGAATTAATTGGGCTTGAATAAATCCGGCTACTCTCCGATCCATTCTCACCCCGGCCCATAAAGGGTATTCCAGTAATTCACTTTCGACAGCATCCAATATATTCCCCTTTCGCCAAGCTAGGGTTTTCTTCTGCGGCTGAGAGAGAGAGCTTAGGGTTTTTGGTAGAGAGAAAAAGAGGCGCGGCAAAAATGGTTGAAAAGGGCGGTAGCAAAGGGAGGAAGGAGGAGGTCGTGACGAGAGAATACACCATCAACCTCCACAAGAGGCTCCATGGATGGTAATGATCTCTTCTCCCATTTCTTTTTTTTTTTTTTTGGCCCCTTCTTCTTTTTCTCAAATCAAAGATCTGATTACTTTGAGAAGAAAAAAAATGATAATTTTTTTATACCTGCGATCTACTCTCAGTTTATGAATCTATTCATCTATTAATTGCATGTTGTTTCAGATCCTAACTGTTTCTTAATCTGTTCGATTGTTCTGAATTGGAGAGACCAATTTAGTGAACATGATCATTATTATGATTTTTTTTTTTTTTTACAAGTTTGTGTATATGTTATCCAAATATAGAACTAGTTGGCCATTTGTTGTAGCTAGTTTTTCTAAGGACCTGGAATATGGCTAACTACGTTCCACGCTAATCACATTTGAGTTTCACACTTTCACTTGTTAGAGGCAATATTAGATGCCAGTAGCTAAAACCCAGTTAGATAAAGAATGCTAGAGTGTAAATATTATCAAAAGCCAAAAATGTGGCATTCAGTTGTGAACTGGTTTAGTTAGAGTACTGAAGTGTAAGTTGCTTTTGCTCGGGGAGAGCCAATGGGTACCGAAACCCACGGAATCCTATTTTTTTTGGACCTGGTTGAGGGATTGGGCATTATTGGTGGACATGAAGCAGTAAATTGGGGTTTATCAGGACCGATGTTATGATCTTCTGGACCTCTTGCCCAACAAGGCTAGTTTGTCGGTTCCGATCTACCTGATTCTACTGGGTTATGGGTGCATTCATGGCTGATTCTTGTAACTGACCTTTTTGTTAGTGTACACAACACGACATTTCAAGTCATTTGAGATAATCTCGTGTACCTGTGATCTGGAAATTTCCATATTGCTTGGTAGTTCTGGGAGAGGCTTGCTGTGGATGGACTGGGTCCTCAATGTTTTAATGATGCATTCTTTCTCGTTTCCTTTTGAGGATTATGATACTTTTTTTGGTACACATGGAGGTGTTCATTCGGTTATATAATATTGCATGGTTAACTTTTTGTTTTTATTTTACTGGAGGTAGTTATCACTTGTCAATTACACAGAGCTGACCATGAATTAAGTAAATTAAGTTGTGTTCCCAACCAATAGGCCCCAATTTATGTCATAAACAATTAGTTCATGGGTATAATACTATGGAGTCTGAGACGGGGACCATGGTTCACAGTCGCAGTCTCGGCCGCCGACTCGGCGGGCACTGAGACGGATCGGTCTCGGCGACTCGGATCGGTATCGGGCGATACGCGCAAAACGCTACATAGAAAGCTCAAAAATTTTTGAAAAAATCACGACAAATCTTTAAAAATGTAGATATCTACATCCATGTATTACATGTTCAAAATATATCACCTAGCACACTAAACATCAAGCGAAAGTATAAATACACGCGTCGTCGGTAGAAGCATATCAAAATACATGCACAATATAATATATTGCACAAACTACATTCATAAATACATGCTAATGTAGTTATTTTCACATTGAATTGCGATGAGGTACAAAATCATCATCATAATGCGGAGTCGACCGAGTCAACTCCGATTCTCGGCCGAGTCGGTCTCCTCTGAGTTGAGTCGACCGACTCGTGACTCGGACTCGTCTCAGAGCGGGCCGAGACGGATACGACTCGGCCGACTCGTCTCCGACTCGGCCGAGTCTTTGAACCATGACGGGGACAGGGATAGGGACTCTGGGCACCCCCATGTCATACGACTTGGGCACTCTTCCAAGGGAAGAATAGAAACAAGGAGAGTTAGAAAACATTGTTTTGTTTCTCTTCACTCCTGGTGTCATTCAACCTTTTTTGTATGTCATAATCTGTAAACAAGAGCTGAAGCGAGAATTTTGATGCAATAAATATGGGGCACAAAATAATGTGTGCTTAATTGTGTCCATATATTCTACCATCTAAAAGTTACCACGGTGAGCATTTTAGTTACTGTAACACTTGAAACCTATGGTCCATTAGCAGGTAAGACTAATTCTAGGCAAATTATACTGTTTTAAGAACCCTTTTTTGCGGTAATGGAATGGTGATGTATGCTGTTCTCCTCTGTATTGACAATATATGTAGACTCATAGATATTCACTCTTAGTAGGTTTGTTGATTTGTAGCATATTCTTTATATGTATATTATGTAGTTAGCTCTACATACATGCAGTGTGCTTTGAGATCCGAACTTCATTATTGTAATGGTTCTGAGATGGAATTTGAGTGAGCGTGGCGATGTTGAGTTGTTTAATTTTTAAACCAATGATAGTATTTCTTGTGCTTACTTGACTGCCATTGCAAGATGCTCTTGATTTTTGGTAATGTGATATCAATCACATACATGCATACTCAGGGCATCAAGCTGGGTGTATGTTTGAAGTAGGCTTCATCTCGTGCTAAGATTAGTTCCAAACTAAAATGAAAGCTTTCAGAATTGGGTCTGGCTGGGTCCAAATCAATCAAGCAGCTCATTAAATAGACAAATAGAAAAAGTTTGGCAGTAAATCAAAACATTTAGCTTAAAAGGACTGTAATTTTCAGTTGTTGTACCTTTACCCTGAATATTCTGATTGATTTCACCGGATGTATTTGTCATTGCATGTTGATTCAATTTAGCTGTTGCTAGTGGCCTGATGGATCTGAAAGCCGTAATCTTTATTCCAGAAGGACGTGTTCGGGACATGGGGTTGTTTTTGGCTACTCAGCTGACACACGGCCACTCTTTAAGCCATGAGCTCCGAATTTGATGCTGTAGTAACAGCTTATTCTTTCTAAGAATTTTTTTTCTTGCTCATCTTTGTCTAAAAGGCTGTGCTTATTGCATGTGGTTGTTTTATGCTACTCAACTGATATATGTGGCCAGTTCCTCGAGTCATGAGCTTCAAAATAGTTGTTGTACTGGTAGAAGTTTGTTTTTTGTAAAATTTTTTTTTGTTCACTGCTCCATGACTGATCTGTGCTTAATTAAATGATTCTGAGACCAAGTTGTTGTGGAAAGCCATTTCAGTCCCCTGCTTTCATTTGTATCTCCTTTATGTAAATTGATGATTAATCTGACATCTGCATTTTCTGCCTGATCCCTGGGTGCAGCACTTTCAAGAAGATGGCCCCCAAGGCTATTAAAGAGATTCGGAAGTTTGCTCAGAAGGCGATGGGGACAACTGATGTGCGGGTTGATGTGAAGCTCAACAAGCACGTTTGGAGCCGTGGGATCCGGAGTGTTCCCAGGAGAGTGCGTGTTAGGATTGCCCGCAAGAGAAATGAGGAAGAGGATGCCAAGGAAGAGCTCTACTCATTGGTTACTGTCGCAGAGGTACCTCCAGAAGGGCTCAAGGGATTGGGAACCAAGGTCATTGATGAGGCAGACTAGAACTCAACTTAAACTGCTTGTTGTTCTTTTAGTCCCTTCAGCTTTTGAATCAATTTTAGCAGTGAAAGAGACTTTAGTGTCAGAGTTTAAGTTGGATTTTTGTTATTTGGAGTAATTGCAATCTGGAATCTAGTATTTTCTGTTACAAATTAGCGGAATTTTGATGAGGTTCCCAGAGAGGTTGAATCTTGTGTTTATGAGACCAGTTTAGATACGTCAATTGATTGTGTGAGAGTTTGCTGTTACGAGTGGACCTGCAGCCTGGAACACTGGTTTAGCTTCTGGGAACACTTAAATAAGTTCGATTATCTTGTTACTTGTGAATGTTTTGTTTATTTCTGTTGAGTGATGATATGTATTATATCCCTGTGCAAAAAGAGCTTACAGAGAATGGGGATTTTATGAAGACGGTTTGTTGAAGCTTAAATTGTGTTTCTGGTTTGTTGCTTGTTTTGCGCACAGCAGCTCAAGCTGTGGAAGGGAAGGGAGTTGGAATTGGCAACTCATGCTGCAGAGGAATATACGGTCAGTATGCAAGTTTTTCTCATTTATGTGCAGATTGGGTTCTTGATGGCAATTGAATCAAGAGCATTGGATTCTTGATGGCAATTGAGAATCAATGATGTCCAGTTAATCTGGCTCGAGTTGCAGATATTTCATGTTGCAAGCAACATGGTATGTTAGCATCGGTTGGATTACCGTTGTGAGAAGGCATTGGATTCTTTATGATCCCAGTTAACTTGATGTATGTTGCAAGCAACATGTTACATGGATTAAATGGTGTGAGACAGGCTTGAATATGTAGCTCAAGTTGCATGTGGCCAAGCTTTTGTGAGACGTGGCTCTATACATGCAAAATCGAGTTGCATGCCAAATAATAACCAGAATTTTCTGAGTTTTTGCCATTCACTTGTTACTGACAAAAAAGGGGGCTAACTCCTGAGACTGAAAACTTCCTTGATGTATAACAATCTCTCAGTGACCAAAACCAATTTATTAACAAAGTTTTCTGGTTGTTACTCATACAAACGAAGGATAGCAAATCAATTTCCCTGCACTATTTTCTGGTGAACACAATACGAAAACTACAGTTTATAGTGGAAGAGCTACTCTCAAATCGAGCTGTATCTATAATTATATGATTCAGCTCATTTTGTATGAAGATGCTGAAAGGCCGGTAAACAAACAGCCCTTCCGGTTTTATACCATCACCTCCATTCGTAATTGAACGAAACATTACGTTACCTGGACCTTACTCAAATGCTTAATGCATACAAGTGCCTGCCGAATTCATTGTCCTGATTGAGCAGATTTGTCCAGTTGAGCAGATTGATCAGGTGACACCTTTGCTCTATGCTTATATGTTTTTAAGCAAAATTATGAGTGCACACCACCTGACTTGATTACATTACATGTTACTGCTTGGTTACCGTACACGATTTACACCATTCGTTTGACACCACCACAATATAAACATGTATAGCCTTAACTACACACAACCTGAGTGGTAACAAAGTGTTACACTTCCCCAACACGATATGATTCAGTCCTACCACATAATCCATAAATGGTCTTCCAACATGTATGTTTTCAAAGATTTGTACTTCCAACTTGTGTATGACCCATGTGGAGCTAAGTTGACTATAGATCAGGATTTGCTCCTGACGTAAGTGCGTAATTTGGTCATCGTGGAATTGGCGGAATACTGAGGTTATTGCTCAGGGCACGTTTGTTGGCCCAATGGCCTTCCACTCTAGTTTTGATGATGATCAACACTCATGTAGTTATGTTTACTAATATTCTTGTGTTTCTAAGTTTCAGATCATTAACAGGATATTAGGTTGGTGATTAGCTTCAACAAGATGATTAGAAGCTATTCATGATGATTCCGGTGCCAAAGCTTAAAGATCATACCTTTGCACTTGGAGAATCACGGAGTTTGGACCGAGTCTACTTGAAGATGAAGATCGTCAAGAAGACTTAGGTATCTAGTTTAGAGTTTGTGTTTTAGATCCATATTTGTAAAGCTTAGTTTAGTTGATATGCTCAAGTGCACAAAACACACACGTTTCATGATTTGGTTTTTGGTTTTCATGAATAATAGATCAAAACAAGTTTACTTATACCTATGTATATTAGATATGTTCTAGATATACATACATGCTTTAAACTTGCTAGACAAACTTATTTTGACTATCCTATTCATGTTTTGAAAAATTGTAGTTTGATAAAATACAAGTTTTGTTTTTGATAAAATTGGCAAGACACAAAAATGAGTTGATATGATTGATATATGTCTTGAAATTTTTATCACAAGTTTGGTTATCAAAGTAAAATGATAAAACAAGTTTTAGAAAAACATATTTTTAGAAAAACAGTTTTTATTGTGATTAAAACTATTTTTTTAGATTTACTGTGAATTTATGGGATTTTTATTGAGTGAAAAGACCTATTTTCAAATCCCGTATCTGTGCAGAACTGAGGACTGGCTGACAGGCCAAGTCGGTCGACCGGACCGGTCGACCGCACCATAGGCCGGTCGACCGGGACGGTCGACCGACGTGCACAAGTCTGTGCACGTTTTGGAGTCTCTGGGACGGTCGACCGGGCCGGTCGACCGAGATGAGAGTTCTGCTCTCAGGATGTTTCGGTCGACCGGGCCGGTCGACTGCTATTGCCCAACGGTCACATTTTTGACCGTTGGCGGTCGACCGGGCCGGTCGACCGATGCCTGTCAGAGCTGCCAGCTCAGCCTAACGGCTAGTTTTGTATAGGGGCTATATAAACCCCATCTCTTTGGGGATTTTAGCCAAGTTTTCTAAGAGAAAAATTTTCAGTTTTCTGAAGTGTTTAAAAGAGTTTTAAAAAAAGTTTTTGGGCTTTAAACTTCTCATCTCTATTTGTTTTGGGTTTTTGGAAAATTAAAGAAAACTAGGTTTTGGGATTTTGATTTGGTATTTCATTTTCTATCATATACAAGAGATTTCCCAAGTAGTTTTTCTTTGTTGCTTGTTTCCAAAACACTTTGATTCCACACTTGAGCTATCTTCTATCCTAAACTATTTAGGATCTTGTTTTGTGGAAAAAGAAAGAAAGAGAGAGTTTTTGAGGTTGTTTGTAACCTCTAAGTTGTACACCCTTATTCTTGTTGTATCCCTCTTAGGTAGAGGTGATCGGGTGATTGGTTTGTATCCCTCAAGTGTGAGGTGATAGTGTTTGGTTGTGAGCCTCTTCGGTAGAGGTGTTGTGGTTGTTGGTTGTTGTAGTTGGCTACGGGCCTAACCCCTCGGTTGTGAGGAGGTTGTTGTTGAGAGAGGAGTTTGGTACTCCTAGTGTTGTAAGAAATCCTCTTCGGTAGAGGTTCCCTCGGTGGGAGTTGAGATAGTGGAAATCCTACACGGTGGTTGTAATACCCCTCTTCCGAAATACGTACTTAGCTACGTATTCCGTCTTTCGATCGTATCTTCCGTTTTACCTTCCGTATTTGACCGATTTTAATTTCAAATATCATTTTCTAATATTTTAGATTTTATGTGATTTTTTGGAATTTTCTGGAATTAAAAGGAATTTCTTCAAAACCGGTGTCGGCCAGTATCGCTGACCGATTTCCGGATTTTTTATCTTCCAAACTGTTAGGAATTTTTAGAAAGTCCTTTAGACTTTATTGCTTAGAATCATATTTCCTACTTATACTCTTTTTCTGAGATTTTTATAAATTTATGAAAATTCTTTCGGAGTCGGTAAATAACTGATTCCGGGATTTTAATTAAAAATCTATACGGTATTTCTTCAAACGAATTTCACCATTGGTCTTCAAATATTATTCTTGATTTTTGGTAAAATTTTCAGACCATTCCAAAATACTTGAATTTCGAGCATTTTTCCAAATTTGCAAAATTCCTTTTCCACTTCGTTTCCACCTCATTTCCCACTCACACACTTCACCTAACCCCACTAACTCTCTCTCCTTCTCATGGCCGGCAAGTGGCAAGGGAGGGGACACCTCACCCACATTTTTGCAAGAAAGCCCCTCACCTCCATCCAATTTCCACTCCCTTTACAAAAATCCCAAACCTATATAAACTTATCATTTGCAACATTGCCCTTTTCTTCCTCATTTCTTCTCAAAGAGAAGAACTCTCAAGATCTCCTTCTTCCTCTAGCAAGAACCCTAGCTTCAAGAGATCACCCCAATCTCTCCACCCCACCTCAAGATCTCTAGAGAATCAACCAAGGCTTCATTCAAGGCAACACCAAGGGGGAATTCTTCAACCCTAGCTTCATCAACAACTTGTGGATTGAAGCCAACCTCTTCCTCCATTGGATCAAGCTTCAGATCTGACCCATTCAGGTGAGTTCTTACTCACCAAGACCTAGCTAATATTCCACATACTTAGGGTAGAGATCCTAGTACTATTATAACCTAAAAATCCTATTTTTTGGTCATTAACACGCAAATCCAACTCTCCCATGTGAACATATTATCACCATGGCTATCTCTGTTTTAGTGTGCTTGTAGTAGTAGATCAGGTCCTATAATGCCATAAAAATCCCACCTTTAAACTGTTAGAAACAACCCATGGGAAAATCAGATTTTCTGCCTTAACAGCAGCCTATTTCAGAGGATCGGTCGACCGGCAGTCGACCGATCACTCTACCGATGTGCACAATGTGCACGGATTTGAGCTGGCGGTCGACCGGCAGTCGACCGCAGACTCGACCGGCTTAGGAAATTAGGGTGGACCAGTCGACCGGCAGTCGACCGGCCAAAATCTGGAGCTCACGCACTCGGTACGGTCGACCGGCAGTCGACCGGGACTCGACCGCCAGTTATATCACCAGTCGACCGGCAGTCGATCGGAGGTCGACCGCAGCCTATTTTCTGGGACAGATTTCTGACTCCTTTTCTTTTGACTTTCTGATTTTTCCCTGATGCATGTATATTACATTAGTCTTGTTTATGCTTCATACCTGTACTACATGACTTGTTACCTGATGGACTTTACTGTATTATGCCTCATGACATGTTTGTTACATATTGTTATTCCATAACACGTTAAAATGTGAAGTACCACCAACCCTTCATGCTATCCCTAAAACACCAAGCATGATGTACCCGACTTTTATTAAAATACACCAACTTACATGGGGGACAGGGGGAAATATGCGGATATCGATACGTGTTCGTGTTTACAGTGGTATTAGGATGTGCACCATGTTTCCGGTCTTACCTGCGGTACTCCAGGGGACCGAGGGGAGTGCTTCCTCCCTTTCCTGTTTACTGTCATGACTTTCCTGTTAGCCTAGCGGCAGGTTCCGTCTTCAAGCAACGGAACAATACTGGGCCGTGGTCCCGGGCATGCACGGGACCCACTGTAAACATAGTTCGTCGATACAACGCTGTTTCCAATAACAACCTTGCTTTACTATGATATGGATCTATGTGCTCTGGGACGCTGGGTCACATAGCTAGATATCACAGTAAGACAAGTAATAATAATAAGACGTCCATTGTAGAATTATTGCATATGTCTTTATCGTATTTAGTTTACGTCTCTTGTCACGCACTGTTACTTAGTATTACTTCTTTATCTCTATTCATGATCCTTGTCACTTGGCTATTTTTATTTCTTGTATTATGTCTTGACCCTTTGGATTTGCATATTCAGATTCCGAGGCTTGGAACGAAGTGGAGCCTTCCACAGAGGACCGGGCTTACTTTTCTGAGCAGGCTGACCAGCTCTAGTCCCATAGTGCCTACTCTTCTTTTTGGTTCACGGGATCCCCATCCTCACGTGAGCATTTTTGTATTTTTGATTGTATTTTGTCATTTTGGACTTGGGTTGTGATAAAGGACACTTGTATAGTGATGTTGCTTATCATAACTGGTATAACTTTGTATTTATCTTTTGTATGTTGGCATATGAATATACCACGCTGTGTGTTGTAATCTGATACTTGTTGTACTTATGCTTAGCGTATATACGTGGGGGCACCATCAGACCTACGTATATGCGTTGCAGTGACGTCCCCGTATCATTGGGATCGGGGCGTTACAGGTTGGTATCAGAGCCTAGGCTCTCAAACCTAAAAGTACAACCAAGTGGCAAATTCTAGTGATTTGCTAATGCCAACTACAATGTACAAAGTTATATAGTCCTACTTGATTCCTTCGTTGATCAATTCCTTCGTATCCTAAACTCCTTTCCCTTGTTTCCAATTCCAGATCTTATCCCTTTCGGTATGGAGAGACGTTCGGTCGCAACAATGTCGGGCAAGTACCGAATGGACCCGTAGGAGGAGAGGGTGCTGATGTCCTGAGGATCATTCAGACTATGCTGGGAAACCAGCAACAGCAGATGGAGAATCAGCAGCAGCAGACTGAGCTCCTCAGGCAGGAGTTGGCAGCTCCGAAGGAGCAAAGGCCTGGGAACGTGTCAGACTTCCGGCGGCTGCAACCGGCCGTGTTCACGGGAGTCGAGAGACCATTGGAGGCTGAACAGTGGTTAACAGACACCACCGATCTGCTGAACGCCGCCAGGGTGCCTAAAGAGAACCAAGTG
Source organism: Agave tequilana (assembly GCA_038442645.1). Classification (NCBI taxonomy): domain Eukaryota; kingdom Viridiplantae; phylum Streptophyta; class Magnoliopsida; order Asparagales; family Asparagaceae; genus Agave; species Agave tequilana. Next base: position 48,065 of record JAVJIF010027869.1, read on the forward strand.
GAGGTTGCAAAGATCCAGCTGAAGGACATAGCCAGGACTTGGTGGCTTGCAGAGGAGGCTCGCTTGAAGGAACCTATCTCTTGGGATACGTTCTCCAAGAGCTTTTATAGCAGGTTCTTTCCCGCCACTGCTCAGAAGGACATGGAGGAGCAGTTCATCAGGCTTCAACAGGGGGATAGATCCGTAGATGAGTATGCTGCAGAATTTCTCAGGCTGAGTCGCTTTGCCCTTACATGGTGTCAGATGAAGAGAAGAGGGCAAGCAGGTTTCAGCAGGGTTTACAGATGGAGATCCAGATGTTTCTGATGCCCCAGCAGCTGAAGACCTATGCTGAGGTTCTCACCATCGCTCGAGAGGTGGAGCGTGGGTTTCAGAAGAAGCAAGAGAACCAGGCCATGAAGAGGCCGTTTGTACCGGTGGGCAGAGGAGGACCATCCAGAGCAGCGAAGGTCCAGGCCAGGCAACCATTCAGGGCAGTTCCTTACCAGGTGGCTCGACCAGGTCTTATCTGCAATTTCTGCCAGAAGCCAGGACACTCCCAGCAGAATTGCCGGAGGGCAAACGGATGGTGTTTGGTGTGTGGAGCACGAGACCATGCCGTGGAGACCTGTCCACACAGGAGAGTGGGGTTTGCTACCCAAACCTTGCCGGCATCTCAGGGGCAGAATGGACAGAGGGCACTACCAGGGCCAGTTGGGCAGAGGCACCAGGGACCAGTGATGAGGAGAGCTCTTCCCCTTCCTCCACCGCATGTTGCTCGCCCAGTGCAGAGAGGAGCCCGGACAGCAGCAGGGCGTGGCAGAGGTCAGGCCTACAACCTGACAGCAGAGGAGGCTGAGGCTTCAGAGGAGGTGATTACAGGTAACATCAGAGTTCATTCTATACCTGTTTCTCGCACTCTTCGATTCAGGTGCATCCACTGTTATATCTCCGATCATTTTGTGGCTGTTCATTCCATACCTGTTAAGGCTTTAGACCACAAGTGGGAGATAAGTACAGGGAATGGGGTAGTTGTATCTTCTAGAGTTTGTGCTGACTGTCCAGTGGAGCTTTGTGGTAAGATCTTGGCCATAGACATGCTCGTACTAGACACCAAAGGGTACGACGTGATCTTAGGCATGACCTGGCTCAGTCAGTACTATGCAGTGATTGACTGTAGAGGAAGGAAGATCAATTTCAGAATCCCGCGTCAGCCGGAGTTCCAGTTTAGCGGAGAGGTGAAGCCTGCTAAGAAGAAGATTCAGATGACCACTTCGGAGGTTCAGAAGGGAGTGCCAGTGTGGGATGAATTTCCAGAAGTCTTTGCTGAGATTTCAGGACTTCCACCGGAGAGGATAGTGGAGTTCTCCATTGATACAATTCCAGGGACAGCTCCTATATCTAAGACTCCATACAGGATGGCACCGACGGAGTTGGAGATCCTGAAGAAGCAGCTGCAGGAGTATTCGGACAAGGGATTGATTCGGCCAAGCACTTCACCATGGGAGCTCCAGTGCTCTTGGCGAATAAGAAGGATGGTGGTAAGAGGCTTTGTATTGATTATAGGGAGTTGAACAAGGTCACCATCAAGAACAAGTATCCCTTGCCCCGGATTGATGACTTGTTTGATCAGCTTCATGGAGCCCGTGTATTTTCTAAGTTAGATTTGCAGTCGGGTTACCATCAGCTGAGGGTGAAGAAGGAAGATGTCCCGAAGACGGCATTCAGGACCCGATATGGCCACTATGAATTTCTGGTTATGCCTTTCGGAGTCACAAATGCCCCTGCAGTCTTCATGGATTTGATGAACCGAGTGTTCTCTCCTTACCTGGATCAGTTTGTAGTGGTGTTTATAGATGACATCCTGATCTATTCGAAGAGTTATAAGGAGCATGCAGAGCACTTGAGGATTGTGTTGCAGACTCTTCAGCAGGAGCAGCTTCATGCCAAGAGGAGCAAGTGTGAGTTCTGGTTGGACAGCATAGCTTTCCTTGGACATATAGTTTCAGCAGGAGGGATTGCAGTTGACCCTAGTAAAGTCCAGGCAGTGCAGAATTGGCCAGTTCCGAAGACGGTGACCGAGATAAAGAGCTTTCTTGGACTAGCCGGATATTACAGGCGCTTTGTCCAGGATTTCTCTAGACTTGCAGCTCCGTTGACCAGGCTCACCAGAAAAGGGGAGAGATACTTATGGACAGAAGATTGTGATGCAGCATTTGAGCAGTTGAAGCAGAGGCTTATCACAGCTCCAATCTTGAGGACTCCTTCAGGAAGAGGGGGGATGGTCATTTTCTGTGATGCATCAGGTAAAGGCCTGGGGTGTGTGCTTATGCAACATGATCATGTTATAGCATATGCATCTAGCAGTTGAAGCCTCATGAGAGGAATTACCCAACTCATGACTTGGAGTTGGCAGCTGTGATATTTGCTTTGAAGATCTGGAGACACTACCTTCTGGGAGACAAGGTGTTGATATACACAGATCACAAGAGCCTCAAGTATATTTTCTCACAGAAGGAGTTGAATATGAGGCAGAGGAGGTGGTTGGAGCTTATGGCGGACTACGATATTGACTTGCAGTATCATCCCGGCAAAGTCAATACCGTTCCGGATGCACTGAGCAGGATGCCAGAGAACAGAGTGCTAGTCCACCTCACACAGCAGAGGGAGTTGATTCAGGAATTCATCAGATTGGATTTGATGTTGGTGCAAGGAGGTGATAAGGCAGGGCAGTTCATGACTTTACAGATCCAGTCATCATTGATAGAGGAGATCAAGGAAGCTCAGAAGGAGGACCCCAGATTGCTGACATTCAGAGCTCAGGTGGAGGCTGGATTGAGGTCGGATATCTGCATTCACCCAGATGGTGCATTGTATTTTGGAGATAGACTTTGTGTTCCCCGAGGAGGAGTCAGACAGAAGATTTTGGAGGAAGCACACAGTTCAGCTTATTCTATACACCCTGGGGGAAACAAGATGTACCAGGATCTGAAGAAGCACTTTTGGTGGAATGCTATGAAGAGGGAGATAGCCCAGTTTGTTGCCAAGTGCTTGGTTTGCCAGCAGATAAAGATCGAGCATCAGAGACCAGCTGGACTTCTTCAACCTTTGCCGATACCCGAATGGAAGTGGGAGCATATCACCATGGATTTTGTGACGGCGTTACCTCGGAGTCCCAGGGGTAATAATGCGGTGTGGGTGATAGTTGATCGCCTTACCAAGTCAGCTCACTTCATACCATTCAGGGTAGGCCAGTCGACAGAGGTTCTGGCAGATAAGTATATGAAGGAGGTGGTTCGTCTGCATGGAGTTCCAGTTAGTATTGTGTCAGATAGAGACACCAGATTCAGATCTCATTTCTGGGAGAGTCTCCAAGAAAGTCTGGGAACTCGTCTGAAATTCAGTACTTCTTATCATCCTCAGACAGACGGACAATCTGAGAGGACTATCCAGATCCTTGAAGATATGTTGAGGGCTTGCATGATTGACTTTGGGGGATCTTGGGAAGACCATCTTCACTTGGCTGAGTTTTCATATAACAACAGCTACCAGGCAAGTATTAAGATGGCACCTTTTGAGGCATTGTATGGTAGGAAGTGCCGATCACCGATTTGTTGGGATGAAGTCGGTGAGAGGAGTCTTTTGGGACCAGAGATTCTGATGCAGACTACAGAGAAAGTCAGGGTTATCAGAAATCATCTCAGGGCTGCTCAGAGTAGGCAGAAGAGTTGGGCAGACACTCGGAGAAGGCCATTGGAGTTCCAGGTTGGAGATCATGTATTCTTGAGGATATCACCTACCAGAGGAGTGATCCGGTTCGGTACACGTGGGAAGCTGAGTCCGAGATATATTGGCCCATTCGAGATCCTGGATCGTGTGGGAGATGTGTCCTATAGATTGGCATTACCGCCATCTTTGGACGGGGTGCATAATGTCTTCCACGTGTCTCAGTTGAGGAAGTATGTCAGGGATGACAGCCATATTCTGGATCATTCTGAGCTGGAGTTACAACCGGATTTATCATACCAAGAGCAGCCGTTGGCCATTCTGGATAGGAGTGTCAAGACACTGAAGAACAGAGCTATTCCATTGTATTGGTGTCATGGAACAGGCATGCGCCAGGAGAGGCCACTTGGGAGCGTGAGGACGTTATCCGGGATCGTTATCCTCAACTTTTCACATCTTGATTGGGTAAGACTCTTATCTTCTACTCTTCTTTACCGTTATCTTTCCTTGTATCCATATCTATCTGTTGCTTTTCCTGTTATCTTTCACCTTATGAAATTTCGAGGACGAAATTTTTGTAAGGTGGGTAGATTGTAATACCCCTCTTCCGAAATACGTACTTAGCTACGTATTCCGTCTTTCGATCGTATCTTCCGTTTTACCTTCCGTATTTGACCGATTTTAATTTCAAATATCATTTTCTAATATTTTAGATTTTATGTGATTTTCTGGAATTTTCTGGAATTAAAAGGAATTTCTTCAAAACCGGTGTCGGCCAGTATCGCTGACCGATTTCCGGATTTTTTATCTTCCAAACTGTTAGGAATTTTTAGAAAGTCCTTTAGACTTTATTGCTTAGAATCATATTTCCTACTTATACTCTTTTTCTGAGATTTTATAAATTTATGAAAATTCTTTCGGAGTCGGTAAATAACTGATTCCGGGATTTTTAATTAAAAATCTATACGGTATTTCTTCAAACGAATTTCACCATTGGTCTTCAAATATTATTCTTGATTTTTGGTAAAATTTTCAGACCATTCCAAAATACTTGAATTTCGGGCATTTTTCCAAATTTGCAAAATTCCTTTTCCACTTCGTTTCCACCTCATTTCCCACTCACACACTTCACCTAACCCCACTAACTCTCTCTCCTTCTCATGGCCGGCCAAGTGGCAAGGGAGGGGACACCTCACCCACATTTTTGCAAGAAAGCCCCTCACCTCCATCCAATTTCCACTCCCTTTACAAAAATCCCAAACCTATATAAACTTATCATTTGCAACATTGCCCTTTTCTTCCTCATTTCTTCTCAAAGAGAAGAACTCTCAAGATCTCCTTCTTCCTCTAGCAAGAACCCTAGCTTCAAGAGATCACCCCAATCTCTCCACCCCACCTCAAGATCTCTAGAGAATCAACCAAGGCTTCATTCAAGGCAACACCAAGGGGGAATTCTTCAACCCTAGCTTCATCAACAACTTGTGGATTGAAGCCAACCTCTTCCTCCATTGGATCAAGCTTCAGATCTGACCCATTCAGGTGAGTTCTTACTCACCAAGACCTAGCTAATATTCCACATACTTAGGGTAGAGATCCTAGTACTATTATAACCTAAAAATCCTATTTTTGGTCATTAACACGCAAATCCAACTCTCCCATGTGAACATATTAATCACCATGGCTATTCTCTGTTTTAGTGTGCTTGTAGTAGTAGATCAGGTCCTATAATGCCATAAAAATCCCACCTTTAAACTGTTAGAAACAACCCATGGGAAAATCAGATTTTCTGCCTTAACAGCAGCCTATTTCAGAGGATCGGTCGACCGGCAGTCGACCGATCACTCTACCGATGTGCACAATGTGCACGGATTTGAGCTGGCGGTCGACCGGCAGTCGACCGCAGACTCGACCGGCTTAGGAAATTAGGGTGGACCAGTCGACCGGCAGTCGACCGGCCAAAATCTGGAGCTCACGCACTCGGTACGGTCGACCGGCAGTCGACCGGGACTCGACCGCCAGTTATATCACCAGTCGACCGGCAGTCGATCGGAGGTCGACCGGCAGCCTATTTTCTGGGACAGATTTCTGACTCCTTTTCTTTTGACTTTCTGATTTTTCCCTGATGCATGTATATTACATTAGTCTTGTTTATGCTTCATACCTGTACTACATGACTTGTTACCTGATGGACTTTACTGTATTATGCCTCATGACATGTTGTTACATATTGTTATTCCATAACACGTTAAAATGTGAAGTACCACCAACCCTTCATGCTATCCCTAAAACACCAAGCATGATGTACCCGACTTTTATTAAAATACACCAACTTACATGGGGGACAGGGGGAAATATGCGGATATCGATACGTGTTCGTGTTTACAGTGGTATTAGGATGTGCACCATGTTTCCGGTCTTACCTGCGGTACTCCAGGGGACCGAGGGGAGTGCTTCCTCCCTTTCCTGTTTACTGTCATGACTTTCCTGTTAGCCTAGCGGCAGGTTCCGTCTTCAAGCAACGGAACAATACTGGGCCGTGGTCCCGGGCATGCACGGGACCCACTGTAAACATAGTTCGTCGATACAACCGCTGTTTCCAATAACAACCTTGCTTTACTATGATATGGATCTATGTGCTCTGGGACGCTGGGTCACATAGCTAGATATCACAGTAAGACAAGTAATAATAATAAGACGTCCATTGTAGAATTATTGCATATGTCTTTATCGTATTTAGTTTACGTCTCTTGTCACGCACTGTTACTTAGTATTACTTCTTTATCTCTATTCATGATCCTTGTCACTTGGCTATTTTTATTTCTTGTATTATGTCTTGACCCTTTGGATTTGCATATTCAGATTCCGAGGCTTGGAACGAAGTGGAGCCTTCCACAGAGGACCGGCTTACTTTTCTGAGCAGGCTGACCAGCTCTAGTCCCATAGTGCCTACTCTTCTTTTTGGTTCACGGGATCCCCATCCTCACGTGAGCATTTTTGTATTTTTGATTGTATTTTGTCATTTTGGACTTGGTTGTGATAAAGGACACTTGTATAGTGATGTTGCTTATCATAACTGGTATAACTTTGTATTTATCTTTTGTATGTTGGCATATGAATATACCACGCTGTGTGTTGTAATCTGATACTTGTTGTACTTATGCTTAGCGTATATACGTGGGGGCACCATCAGACCTACGTATATGCGTTGCAGTGACGTCCCCGTATCATTGGGATCGGGGCGTTACAGGTTGGTATCAGAGCCTAGGCTCTCAAACCTAAAAGTACAACCAAGTGGCAAATTCTAGTGATTTGCTAATGCCAACTACAATGTACAAAGTTATATAGTCCTACTTGATTCCTTCGTTGATCAATTCCTTCGTATCCTAAACTCCTTTCCCTTGTTTCCAATTCCAGATCTTATCCCTTTCGGTATGGAGAGACGTTCGGGTCGCAACAATGTCGGGCAAGTACCGAATGGACCCGTAGGAGGAGAGGGTGCTGATGTCCTGAGGATCATTCAGACTATGCTGGGAAACCAGCAACAGCAGATGGAGAATCAGCAGCAGCAGACTGAGCTCCTCAGGCAGGAGTTGGCAGCTCCGAAGGAGCAAAGGCCTGGGAACGTGTCAGACTTCCGGCGGCTGCAACCGGCCGTGTTCACGGGAGTCGAGAGACCATTGGAGGCTGAACAGTGGTTAACAGACACCACCGATCTGCTGAACGCCGCCAGGGTGCTAAAGAGAACCAAGTGGAGGTTGCAAAGATCCAGCTGAAGGACATAGCCAAGACTTGGTGGCTTGCAGAGGAGGCTCGCTTGAAGGAACCTATCTCTTGGGATACGTTCTCCAAGAGCTTTTATAGCAGGTTCTTTCCCGCCACTGCTCAGAAGGACATGGAGGAGCAGTTCATCAGGCTTCAACAGGGGGATAGATCCGTAGATGAGTATGCTGCAGAATTTCTCAGGCTGAGTCGCTTTGCCCCTTACATGGTGTCAGATGAAGAGAAGAGGGCAAGCAGGTTTCAGCAGGGTTTACAGATGGAGATCCAGATGTTTCTGATGCCCCAGCAGCTGAAGACCTATGCTGAGGTTCTCACCATCGCTCGAGAGGTGGAGCGTGGGTTTCAGAAGAAGCAAGAGAACCAGGCCATGAAGAGGCCGTTTGTACCGGTGGGCAGAGGAGGACCATCCAGAGCAGCGAAGGTCCAGGCCAGGCAACCATTCAGGGCAGTTCCTTACCAGGTGGCTCGACCAGGTCTTATCTGCAATTTCTGCCAGAAGCCAGGACACTCCCAGCAGAATTGCCGGAGGGCAAACGGATGGTGTTTGGTGTGTGGAGCACGAGACCATGCCGTGGAGACCTGTCCACACAGGAGAGTGGGGTTTGCTACCCAAACCTTGCCGGCATCTCAGGGGCAGAATGGACAGAGGGCACTACCAGGGCCAGTTGGGCAGAGGCACCAGGGACCAGTGATGAGGAGAGCTCTTCCCCTTCCTCCACCGCATGTTGCTCGCCCAGTGCAGAGAGGAGCCCGGACAGCAGCAGGGCGTGGCAGAGGTCAGGCCTACAACCTGACAGCAGAGGAGGCTGAGGCTTCAGAGGAGGTGATTACAGGTAACATCAGAGTTCATTCTATACCTGTTCTCGCACTCTTCGATTCAGGTGCATCCCACTGTTATATCTCCGATCATTTTGTGGCTGTTCATTCCATACCTGTTAAGGCTTTAGACCACAAGTGGGAGATAAGTACAGGGAATGGGGTAGTTATATCTTCTAGAGTTTGTGCTGACTGTCCAGTGGAGCTTTGTGGTAAGATCTTGGCCATAGACATGCTCGTACTAGACACCAAAGGGTACGACGTGATCTTAGGCATGACCTGGCTCAGTCAGTACTATGCAGTGATTGACTGTAGAGGAAGGAAGATCAATTTCAGAATCCCGCGTCAGCCGGAGTTCCAGTTTAGCGGAGAGGTGAAGCCTGCTAAGAAGAAGATTCAGATGACCACTTCGGAGGTTCAGAAGGGAGTGCCAGTGTGGGATGAATTTCCAGAAGTCTTTGCTGAGATTTCAGGACTTCCACCGGAGAGGATAGTGGAGTTCTCCATTGATACAATTCCAGGGACAGCTCCTATATCTAAGACTCCATACAGGATGGCACCGACGGAGTTGGAGATCCTGAAGAAGCAGCTGCAGGAGTATTCGGACAAGGGATTGATTCGGCCAAGCACTTCACCATGGGGAGCTCCAGTGCTCTTGGCGAATAAGAAGGATGGTGGTAAGAGGCTTTGTATTGATTATAGGGAGTTGAACAAGGTCACCATCAAGAACAAGTATCCCTGCCCCGGATTGATGACTTGTTTGATCAGCTTCATGGAGCCCGTGTATTTTCTAAGTTAGATTTGCAGTCGGGTTACCATCAGCTGAGGGTGAAGAAGGAAGATGTCCCGAAGACGGCATTCAGGACCCGATATGGCCACTATGAATTTCTGGTTATGCCTTTCGGAGTCACAAATGCCCCTGCAGTCTTCATGGATTTGATGAACCGAGTGTTCTCTCCTTACCTGGATCAGTTTGTAGTGGTGTTTATAGATGACATCCTGATCTATTCGAAGAGTTATAAGGAGCATGCAGAGCACTTGAGGATTGTGTTGCAGACTCTTCAGCAGGAGCAGCTTCATGCCAAGAGGAGCAAGTGTGAGTTCTGGTTGGACAGCATAGCTTTCCTTGGACATATAGTTTCAGCAGGAGGGATTGCAGTTGACCCTAGTAAAGTCCAGGCAGTGCAGAATTGGCCAGTTCCGAAGACGGTGACCGAGATAAAGAGCTTTCTTGGACTAGCCGGATATTACAGGCGCTTTGTCCAGGATTTCTCTAGACTTGCAGCTCCGTTGACCAGGCTCACCAGAAAAGGGGAGAGATACTTATGGACAGAAGATTGTGATGCAGCATTTGAGCAGTTGAAGCAGAGGCTTATCACAGCTCCAATCTTGAGGACTCCTTCAGGAAGAGGGGGGATGGTCATTTTCTGTGATGCATCAGGTAAAGGCCTGGGGTGTGTGCTTATGCAACATGATCATGTTATAGCATATGCATCTAGGCAGTTGAAGCCTCATGAGAGGAATTACCCAACTCATGACTTGGAGTTGGCAGCTGTGATATTTGCTTTGAAGATCTGGAGACACTACCTTCTGGGAGACAAGTGTTGATATACACAGATCACAAGAGCTCAAGTATATTTTCTCACAGAAGGAGTTGAATATGAGGCAGAGGAGGTGGTTGGAGCTTATGGCGGACTACGATATTGACTTGCAGTATCATCCCGGCAAAGTCAATACCGTTCGGATGCACTGAGCAGGATGCCAGAGAACAGAGTGCTAGTCCACCTCACACAGCAGAGGGAGTTGATTCAGGAATCATCAGATTGGATTTGATGTTGGTGCAAGGAGGTGATAAGGCAGGGCAGTTCATGACTTTACAGATCCAGTCATCATTGATAGAGGAGATCAAGGAAGCTCAGAGGAGGACCCCAGATTGCTGACATTCAGAGCTCAGGTGGAGGCTGGATTGAGGTCGGATATCTGCATTCACCCAGATGGTGCATTGTATTTTGGAGATAGACTTTGTGTTCCCCGAGGAGGAGTCAGACAGAGATTTTGGAGGAAGCACACAGTTCAGCTTATTCTATACACCCTGGGGGAAACAAGATGTACCAGGATCTGAAGAAGCACTTTGGTGGAATGCTATGAAGAGGGAGATAGCCCAGTTTGTTGCCAAGTGCTTGGTTTGCCAGCAGATAAAGATCGAGCATCAGAGACCAGCTGGACTTCTTCAACCTTTGCCGATACCCGAATGGAAGTGGGAGCATATCACCATGGATTTTGTGACGGCGTTACCTCGGAGTCCCAGGGGTAATAATGCGGTGTGGGTGATAGTTGATCGCCTTACCAAGTCAGCTCACTTCATACCATTCAGGGTAGGCCAGTCGACAGAGGTCTGGCAGATAAGTATATGAAGGAGGTGGTTCGTCTGCATGGAGTTCCAGTTAGTATTGTGTCAGATAGAGACACCAGATTCAGATCTCATTTCTGGGAGAGTCTCCAAGAAAGTCTGGGAACTCGTCTGAAATTCAGTACTTCTTATCATCCTCAGACAGACGGACAATCTGAGAGGACTATCCAGATCCTTGAAGATATGTTGAGGGCTTGCATGATTGACTTTGGGGGATCTTGGGAAGACCATCTTCACTTGGCTGAGTTTTCATATAACAACAGCTACCAGGCAAGTATTAAGATGGCACCTTTGAGGCATTGTATGGTAGGAAGTGCCGATCACCGATTTGTTGGGATGAAGTCGGTGAGAGGAGTCTTTTGGGACCAGAGATTCTGATGCAGACTACAGAGAAAGTCAGGGTTATCAGAAATCATCTCAGGGCTGCTCAGAGTAGGCAGAAGAGTTGGGCAGACACTCGGAGAAGGCCATTGGAGTTCCAGGTTGGAGATCATGTATTCTTGAGGATATCACCTACCAGAGGAGTGATCCGGTTCGGTACACGTGGGAAGCTGAGTCCGAGATATATTGGCCCATTCGAGATCCTGGATCGTGTGGAGATGTGTCCTATAGATTGGCATTACCGCCATCTTTGGACGGGGTGCATAATGTCTTCCACGTGTCTCAGTTGAGGAAGTATGTCAGGGATGACAGCCATATTCTGGATCATTCTGAGCTGGAGTTACAACCGGATTTATCATACCAAGAGCAGCCGTTGGCCATTCTGGATAGGAGTGTCAAGACACTGAAGAACAGAGCTATTCCATTGGTATTGGTGTCATGGAACAGGCATGCGCCAGGAGAGGCCACTTGGGAGCGTGAGGACGTTATCCGGGATCGTTATCCTCAACTTTTCACATCTTGATTGGGTAAGACTCTTATCTTCTACTCTTCTTACCGTTATCTTTCCTTGTATCCATATCTATCTGTTGCTTTTCCTGTTATCTTTCACCTTATGAAATTTCGAGGACGAAATTTTTGTAAGGTGGGTAGATTGTAATACCCCTCTTCCGAAATACGTACTTAGCTACGTATTCCGTCTTTCGATCGTATCTTCCGTTTTACCTTCCGTATTTGACCGATTTTAATTTCAAATATCATTTTCTAATATTTTAGATTTTATGTGATTTTCTGGAATTTTCTGGAATTAAAAGGAATTTCTTCAAAACCGGTGTCGGCCAGTATCGCTGACCGATTTCCGGATTTTTTATCTTCCAAACTGTTAGGAATTTTTAGAAAGTCCTTTAGACTTTATTGCTTAGAATCATATTTCCTACTTATACTCTTTTCTGAGATTTTTATAAATTTATGAAAATTCTTTCGGAGTCGGTAAATAACTGATTCCGGGATTTTTAATTAAAAATCTATACGGTATTTCTTCAAACGAATTTCACCATTGGTCTTCAAATATTATTCTTGATTTTTGGTAAATTTTCAGACCATTCCAAAATACTTGAATTTCGGGCATTTTTCCAAATTTGCAAAATTCTTTTCCACTTCGTTTCCACCTCATTTTCCCACTCACACACTTCACCTAACCCCACTAACTCTCTCTCCTTCTCATGGCGGCCAAGTGGCAAGGGAGGGGACACCTCACCCACATTTTTGCAAGAAAGCCCCTCACCTCCATCCAATTTCCACTCCCTTTACAAAAATCCCAAACCATATAAACTTATCATTTGCAACATTGCCCTTTTCTTCCTCATTTCTTCTCAAAGAGAAGAACTCTCAAGATCTCCTTCTTCCTCTAGCAAGAACCCTAGCTTCAAGAGATCACCCCAATCTCTCCACCCCACCTCAAGATCTCTAGAGAATCAACCAAGGCTTCATTCAAGGCAACACCAAGGGGGAATTCTTCAACCCTAGCTTCATCAACAACTTGTGGATTGAAGCCAACCTCTTCCTCCATTGGATCAAGCTTCAGATCTGACCCATTCAGGTGAGTTCTTACTCACCAAGACCTAGCTAATATTCCACATACTTAGGGTAGAGATCCTAGTACTATTATAACCTAAAAATCCTATTTTTTGGTCATTAACACGCAAATCCAACTCTCCCATGTGAACATATTAATCACCATGGCTATTCTCTGTTTAGTGTGCTTGTAGTAGTAGATCAGGTCCTATAATGCCATAAAAATCCCACCTTTAAACTGTTAGAAACAACCCATGGGAAAATCAGATTTTCTGCCTTAACAGCAGCCTATTTCAGAGGATCGGTCGACCGGCAGTCGACCGATCACTCTACCGATGTGCACAATGTGCACGGATTTGAGCTGGCGGTCGACGGCAGTCGACCGCAGACTCGACCGGCTTAGGAAATTAGGGTGGACCAGTCGACCGGCAGTCGACCGGCCAAAATCTGGAGCTCACGCACTCGGTACGGTCGACCGGCAGTCGACCGGGACTCGACGCCAGTTATATCACCAGTCGACCGGCAGTCGATCGGAGGTCGACCGGCAGCCTATTTTTCTGGGACAGATTTCTGACTCCTTTCTTTTGACTTTCTGATTTTTCCCTGATGCATGTATATTACATTAGTCTTGTTATGCTTCATACCTGTACTACATGACTTGTTACCTGATGGACTTTACTGTATTATGCCTCATGACATGTTGTTACATATTGTTATTCCATAACACGTTAAAATGTGAAGTACCACCAACCCTTCATGCTATCCCTAAAACACCAAGCATGATGTACCCGATTTTATTAAAATACACCAACTTACATGGGGGACAGGGGGAAATATGCGGATATCGATACGTGTTCGTGTTTACAGTGGTATTAGGATGTGCACCATGTTTCCGGTCTTACCTGCGGTACTCCAGGGGACCGAGGGGAGTGCTTCCTCCCTTTCCTGTTTACTGTCATGACTTTCCTGTTAGCCTAGCGGCAGGTTCCGTCTTCAAGCAACGGAACAATACTGGGCCGTGGTCCCGGGCATGCACGGGACCCACTGTAAACATAGTTCGTCGATACAACCGCTGTTTCCAATAACAACCTTGCTTTACTATGATATGGATCTATGTGCTCTGGGACGCTGGGTCACATAGCTAGATATCACAGTAAGACAAGTAATAATAATAAGACGTCCATTGTAGAATTATTGCATATGTCTTTATCGTATTTAGTTTACGTCTCTTGTCACGCACTGTTACTTAGTATTACTTCTTTATCTCTATTCATGATCCTTGTCACTTGGCTATTTTTATTTCTTGTATTATTCTTGACCCTTTGGATTTGCATATTCAGATTCCGAGGCTTGGAACGAAGTGGAGCCTTCCACAGAGGACCGGGCTTACTTTTCTGAGCAGGCTGACCAGCTCTAGTCCATAGTGCCTACTCTTCTTTTTGGTTCACGGGATCCCCATCCTCACGTGAGCATTTTTGTATTTTTGATTGTATTTTGTCATTTTGGACTTGGGTTGTGATAAAGGACACTTGTATAGTGATGTTGCTTATCATAACTGGTATAACTTTGTATTTATCTTTTGTATGTTGGCATATGAATATACCACGCTGTGTGTTGTAATCTGATACTTGTTGTACTTATGCTTAGCGTATATACGTGGGGGCACCATCAGACCTACGTATATGCGTTGCAGTGACGTCC
>JAVJIF010027870.1:0-54850 GCA_038442645.1 Agave tequilana
CTTCATGGATTAAAGCCATCAAGTACACCTATAGCGTTTATAGGGATCCAAGACTGGAACGAGTACTTGGAGGCTTAGAAAGAGGCTGGCGCATGTGAAGCGGCAACGCACGTTGCTAGAACTACAGAGGAACACTTTGTAAGAAAGTCTCACCAGGCTGTGGCAAAGCGTGCTCATCCATCCTCTTCTGCCTACGGCTCGAGTAGGAAGTAGGCACAAAGGGAACCTAAAGCTGAAGTTTCGCTATAAGCAGCTTCTCAGTCTGGGTTGAGCTCTGCGGAATCTGAGGAAGAGGAAGAAGTGGCCCCTTCGCTCATTCGGAATTGGCGTAGTAGAGGCCCTGCCACTTCGGAAGGAATAGAGGCGGGAGGGCCTTAGTCAGAAGCTCTGTTAGCTTCTTTGACGACCTCATGCGAAAGAGTCAAAACGCAACTGGGCTCTCCAAGCATTAAGATGCCAGCATTGAAGGCTGTTAAGTCCAGTCTGACTACCGGGCCAATTAGAGTAAAAGTTTAGGTTGCTGAAGTGCCTTTGGGCCAAGTATCATCCTCGTCGTCTAAAGGCGATAATCGCGATACTGGACCGGAGCCTACTTCTCATGATGCCAGTGAGCCCTTGCATGTGGCAAAAAGGAGACGCAATTGATTCCTCCAGATATAGAGCTGCCATCTAAAGAGATTACTATTGTCAACGGTATCTTTTCTTTTCCACCCATGTCTCTTTCTATCGAAAATATAGACGATATCTTAATCATCTGCTTCAGTAACCTTTTGTAGGGCTACCGCTGTAACTGAAGGTGAAACCTACTTGAATATCACTGAGATAATTAAAGAATTGACTCAGCCAGAAGGCACGGAGGTTCTCAAGATCAATGTCGAGGTCGCTGCTGTAAGTACAACATCGTGGCTAAGGAAACTTCTCAGCTAGGAGAACTACCGGAGGGTTTGCCCTGATGTCTCCTCAACTGGTAAGATATCAGCATTTGATAATCCCCACTCGATGTTGTCACTGACATTATTGTAATGATTGTAGGTGACATCGCCTTAACTTAAGCAGAAAAGTTTTTTATGGGCACTGGTGTGGAGTACATTGCTCCGACTTCTGACCGTGTCTCTATTACGATCGTAGAGGCTGGATCCGCAACACTCCGCTGATACCAACACCAGCTTTAGACGTCTGGAGGAGCTGTCTCTCCAAATGGTCAAGAAATTCTTCACAATGATGGAGTATTGTATTGAATTGGTGTTTTCTGAGCAAAGTTCCATCGAGTTCGTATGAACACTCCTCGAGAACCAGGTTGAGAACATCCGGCAGACTAGGTTCTAATTGAGCGAGAGCGCATCAAGTGCTAGTTGAGCAACTCGATGTTGGCGCAAGGAGTTACTGCTCCTGGATTAGGCGAAGGCAGAGTTTCCACCCTAGCATCACGGCTAATAGCTTTGGCAAAGCTGGCAAACCGGACAGGCATTTTGCCTTTATCTTCACATGATAGGCGAAGTTGTGGTGTAGCTTCGCCTGAAATTTCACCCGGAGCTTTCTTTTTTGGCCTCCACATTTGCTTGGGAAGCGAAGTTTTAGGTTCGCAGGGAACCTGGCTAGCCTTGCGTAAGGCACTTTTAGCCTCAATTGAGGCTGAGAAGAGTTGGGACGAGGCTCTTCCAGCTATTCGCCCGGTTAAGGTTGGCTTCTGCACTGAAGCTTTTGCCACCGAGATCTTCCTGTGCTTCCGAGCGTAGAGCACTGGACTACCCTTCGAGAGCAATTCTTCGAATTTTTCTTAGTCGAAATGAATGACCAAGTTTTCGAACATAACAGGCTCAGGATTCTGACCGTCGTATTGCGACACTGTCTCCTTGTTGCGCCAGAAGAGTGATCTCCCCAGCGGAGTCACCATCTTGTTTTCCATTGAAAAATGATATAATCGTGGGAAAACTTACAAAAGGGGTCGAGGAGCGAAATTACAAATAATAGAAATTGAAATTACAAGTAGATCTCCTCTGAGATTTCTGAGGGAAATGTGTCGGTAGGAATTTGATCAGTGTGCGATCACTTTATCCCTTTGATGATGCGACCGTCAGATGATCGGACTGCCTCCCAATAAGACTCCCTTCTCACTTAGTTCAGAGAATCGGAGAACAGAAGATTATTAGAGCCCTTTTGCTAGGAATTCTGCTCTTTTTGAGTCGATTTTCCTCTCTCTGTCCGTCCTTCTGTCCCTGTGTCTAGTAAGGGACTATTTATAGCCAAAGTGGGGTGTAACCGCCCCCTTGAATTCAGCAAGACTGAATCAGCCATTAACTTCATGCGAGGCTCGCAAATGACCTTGCCGCGATGCTCGTTGCGAGCTTCTGGCGAAGCTAGAGGGTTCGTGCGAACGTCCTCCTGCCGTTATGGCTGATTTGTCTCCACTTAATGTAGGGCGAAGTAGGTAAGTGTAACCGCCCACTTAAATTGGCGTTAATCCCACTAAATTAGTGGGGTCACTGATTAATCCCTCGTGAGATTTTGAAACGGTCAATTTGATGACCTGGCAAAGCTCACTGCGGAGCTGGGTCACGCAAAGCTAGATCATGCGGAGTTAGATCTTGCGAAACTAGCTTAGGCGAAGTTAGATTTTGCGAAGCTAGCTCATGTGAAGCTAAGACTTAGCTTATAGTTTCAGGCGAAGTTGCCTTCAGAGCCTCGTGCGAAGCTGAGACTCAGCTCATAGCGGAGTTATGACTCAGCGAGGGTATGAGGCTTCTGGCGCGAAGCTCCTAAATCAGCCCTTGGCGGGGCTAAATGGAATGTTTCAGGCGAAGCTAATAGTTAGCTTCAATGTGAGGCTACCAAGCTTAGGCGAAGCTTTTAGTCTTATGCGAAGCTGTAAAGCTTACCTTGGGGTTATGCCCAGGCTAAGTATTGTACTAACTTAGCGTCTTAGGCCTGCTTGGGTCTCTTCAAAGGTAACTTTGGCTTACTATCTACTTTAATGGATTAGCAATGTTCATGTTGCTGCCTCATTTGTGGTCATTAGCTTGTCTTCGACTTATCTTTTGTAGATGTCGATAAGTTAGACGTCATTCAGACCGGTTGAAGATGAATGCGGAAGTTCTATCTTTTTCGAGTGTCAACAAGATTCCCTACAAAGTTTTCGTGAATCTGCAATAGAATGGTTCAGATTTTAAATACTTTGAACTGCTTTGATTTATAGTATGTGAATGTGAACGTCACCTTGGTAGTTGAGTTTAACTTCGCCTTTAACCCTGCTTTCGGGCTGGAATAGGTTCGCCGAGGAATTGTAACAATTCGCTTCTGGGTAGCTCCGTGCTTCTGGGTAGCTTCACGCTTTTGGGTAACTTCGCCTTTGGACTTCCTGAAGTAGCTTCGCTTCAAACAGGGTTGGACTACGAGCATTAGCCTCGCGCTCGCTATGATGGAGCGATGTTCCATTCTCAAGGCTAACCGCTTTTGCGATTTACGAGAGGAATCGCTCCTTTTTTCAAGTTTTGAATAACCTCCCTTGCATTTACGAGGGAGATTATTCCCTTTTGAAGTTCAAATAACTTCATGTGGATCCCCGAGGGAGATTATTCCCTTTCTCAAGGTCAAGCATTTGAATGCTTTAACTTCGCCTGCGCTCCCAATCTTGAAGTGGTGGCGGCGTGGTCAGGCAGCGAGGCCTATAAATAGGACTCTTATAGTCCTTCTCAGAGAAATATACTCCTTTCTTCCTAGGAGGTCTGTTTATGACCTCTCCCCATTGCTCAAGCAAGGAGACTGAGTCCCTGAAGTAGTGGGGACTCTCACTCTGGTTATTACCCAATCAAGAACTGATGAGTCTCGGCCATCCAGTGACTTTTAGGGAGTTTATCTCCCTTAATTTTCTTAACTTCACCAGCTATTTTAGGGATTAAATTTCCTTTTTGTCTTCACATTTGGCTGATTTTCAGATAAGGGTTTCTACCCTATTTTCAAGCTTCTCAGCGAAGCTAGCATTCTTGCCTGATCGGACGAAAGATCTTTCCATGCAGAGTTCCTGCCTTGATCTGTTAAATCTGCAATATAGGCAAGGTTTAGGACTTGGCCTCTTCAAGTTTGAGCCAGTTTTGCCATGTAGGTAGGGTTAAGACTGCGTCCTTTCGGGCCAATCTGGCCTAGCCATGTAGGCGAGACTAGGACTTGGTCCTTTTTGAGCCTTCTCAAGCCTAACTGCCTTAGGCGGGGCTAAGACTTGGCTTATGCTAAGCTAGTCTATCATTACTGTGCAAGCGAGGCTATTCTCTACTTAGCCAAAATCCATCTTCAAGGCACAACTGTATAGCTTCGCCCAAAGAATTTTGACTTAGCATTCCATCCCTTTCCCTTTGCATTTTTTTTGATTTAATGCTAACTTGTTTCCTATTTGCATTGCAGTGAACTATGCTCCCATTCCTTCATCTTGTTGAAAGAGACCAAAAACTTGCCCCTTGATTTTCAAGTTGAAGCTTTGATCATAAGCAGGAGGAACATATTGGAGAAGTTGATGTGCGTTTCAAGAAGAGGCTGACAGTCGCTTATCTAAGATGATCCGCTTTGGGAAGGGGCTGGTAGTTGCTTATCTGAGATGATCCACTTCGGGAAGACGGACGTCACCAGTGAGGTCTTGGATCCTTCCTTTACCAATTTTGTTTAAGAAAGATCCAGCTTTCTGGTGGCAACCAATCATTTGCCAATTTTGATCAAAGAAGATCTAGCTCCTTGATGGCAACCAATCTCTTGCCATTTTTCATCAAAGAAGATCCAGCTTCTTGATGGCAAAATCTGCCATTAAGCGAAGGATTACGACCTTGTACAGGAGGAAGACCTTTCGTGTCCAGTTGGGATGGTTCATCACCCTGAAAGTAGATAGGACAACTTGTTTGCTTTTGGAGCAATGATTCTGTTGTATGAAAGATAATCTTGATGTAGTATCAATGTATCTTCCCTTTTGAATCAATAAAAATGTTTATTTTCTGCTTATCTACTTTGTTCCCCTCCCTTTCTTTTGCATTTCGAAAACACCTGTAATGGACTAGCTTAGGTAAGTCTTTTCCTTAGGAGGAAAGAAAAGCTCTTAGCGGAGCTAAGCTTCCCGCGAAGCTGAAGACGGATTTCCAGCTAAGTCAGGAATGGGTTTCCAGCGGAGTTAGCACAAATTTCTGAGAAGCTAGAGGTGAGCTCCTAGCGGAGCTAAGGCTTGTCTTTCAGCGAAGTTAACCAAGCGTTTGCGCAAAGTCAACGTCGAACTCGTGGCAGAGTTGGCCCTTGGCGGGGCTGAAGCAAGATTTCTCAAGAAGGCGCTTAGGCGCCGTTTCAAATTAATTTGAAACAGCCGCCTGCGCTCCTTTTGAGGAGGCGAAATTAAGAAATTTTATGTCTATAAAAGCCCGATGGGCTGAAAGAGAGAATTAATAGAGAAACAAATCTCTTTCTCTTCCTTCTTCGTTCAGATTTTCAAAACTTCACAGTTCTTCATGGCTCCCAAACAACGAGCAGGCAAAGAGGCAGCGACCTCTGCTACGGAGGCGCCTTCTCCTCCTCCGATCATCGAACGCCCCATTACGGGTAGGGATTTTTCCCTTTCATTCAGAAATTTTCATTTCTTTTTGAAGCCATTTACTAGCTATTTCATGGTGAATCCAGAGTGATTCACCATGATCCAGTGATCTCAGGGAGTTGCTCCCTTAATTCAAATCCACTGAATTTTTAGGGGATTTAATTCTCCTTCAATTTCGTGAATTGAAATTTAGAAACCGAATGGTTTCTTCTCCAAGCTTCTATGCGAAGTTAGCCCTTAGGGCTGTTTACGTTCCGTTACATGGCAGGATGCGAAGCTAGTTCTAGAAGCGTAGCTGGGAAAAGGACCTTAAAGTCTTTTGAACAGTTTTAGGCACAAGTGCCTTTCCAGTGAAGTTAGCCCTTGGGGGCTTCTTTGCATTCTGTTCAGTGACAGAATGCGAAGCTAAGCTTCTGGAGCGAAGTTAACATTTAGATATTTTCTACAGTCTGCCTTCGTGCAAAGTGTGAAGCTAAGCTACAGATTGCGAAGCTGAGCTTCAGGACGAAGCTAATGCTAGGCTAGCTTCGCTCGGAGAGCGAAGCTATGCCTTAGCAATTTTTTTTTGCTTTAGCTTTCTTTTTCTTCGGCAAATGAACTAATATAGTTTCTTCTTGTTTTTGCAGTGCACTATATTCTAGGTCCCTTGAACAGTCTCTTTGGAACAGTCAGGGGACTGGATGGCAATGTTAGCCTGCAATTCCAGGGACAAGCCTCATTATTCAGCGAGCGGAGTGTTCCTGGCCGGGATGCCCTTATCCACGCTGGAGATCAGTGTACTATGGGGAGCATCTTAACTACTGCTCCCCTCAAGGATTATCACTGAAAAATTTATCGGAAGCCCGGTTTTATGTTTGGGGACGCAGCGCCCGACATCGATCATCAGCTGCTGGCTAGAGAATGGCAGTGGATCTTCAATCTGAATGGCGAGAAGTATTATCTCCCATCTAGCAAGCGTCATTTTCCGCTCTCTTTCTTCCAATGCGTGACGAGGCCTCGGAAGATGAAGTGGCAAATGACTCGAACTACTGACTCCGTTCATGTGGGAAAATTGATAGCTTCGTCTCCCGGCTATACAAGGGCAAGTCCTCCTTGCTGCATATTGGGTCTCCACCCTGGGAATGTTCTCCAAGACATCCCGGTGGGGGGAAATCCCGCCATGGCCCCAACCTTTGGATATCAGTTCTTCAAAGCTCACGACAACTATCCAGCAACCGATTTCAGGACCCCAGGGTGGATTCATCCCCCCTAAGGCCTGGTGGAGGGACTTGACCTTATACGTCTTGGCACATTTTGAAGAGGATCTGGAGACGTTGGGACTCCACGAGGCTGTCAGGGAAA
This sequence comes from Agave tequilana, assembly GCA_038442645.1. Taxonomy (NCBI): domain Eukaryota; kingdom Viridiplantae; phylum Streptophyta; class Magnoliopsida; order Asparagales; family Asparagaceae; genus Agave; species Agave tequilana. Next base: position 6,899 of record JAVJIF010027870.1, read on the forward strand.
CCTGCTACAGCATCCAGATGAGCGTAGCGAACTTCTACGCCATCTTCGAGTTATACTGTCTAGCCACAGGGACTTTCTTTACCCCTGTAGTCGAATTGGGCATGACTTTGCATGAGATGTGGGAGTCTCTGCTCTACCCATGGGATCTCTCCCTTATGAACAATACTTTCCATGCGAGGCGGAATTGGCACTTCTGGAGAAGCAGGAGCCTACCCTGTTCGAGACTTACTGAGAATTGATGTGCCATCTTTACATCTGCTCGAGCATGCATGGGAGTCATAAGGGAGCATCGAGCAGTTCGAAGAGCTAGGGGAATTATTTGTTCCCCAACCTGGAAGATGTTCCTGAATCGGCTCACTGCGAGGTTGCAGATGAGGACATTTTTCGGAGGATGCAGGAACATTCCCAGGGAGTATGATCTTGGAAATAGATGATGGTATTTATAAGAAAGGTGACATTCTCAGGAGTTTTCATCACCAGGCTCATCGACCGATGTCCCGGAAGACGCTTTTGGTCAGTTTTTTATCGGTTTGGTTGAAGAGATGTGTGGTGCCATCTCCTGAAATCACCTAGAGGGGGGTGAATAGGTGATGGCTATATGATTTATGGCAATAATGCGGAATTTAAAATTTAACACACAAATAGCACAAATATAGACTTGCAATAAATATAACAATAAATGTGCAAGAATTAAAAGGAGTAGAGTTGAGAGAAAATTCGAGCAAACGCAAACGCAAGGATGTGTTTCCGAGGTTCGAGCCACGCTCTACGTCCCCGCCTTCACACTTGAAGGATTTGCACTACTATCGTTGATCCCACCGGATCGCCAATACAAGGACACACTTGTCCCTACACTAGTGATGCCGCAACACCACCCGAAGCTCACTAGCTCCCTTGAGGCCGATGCCTCTACAACTTCACTCAATAAGAAAGGTGATCACACTTGATCAAAATAGCTCACTTGCACAATCCTAGAGCCAATGATATAGATGTAGAGCTTGGGATTGTGGTGTGCAAAAACTAGAGAGAATGTAGAGGAATGGGCTACAAGTTGGGTGTTGGGAATTTAGGCTTTGAAAAATCTTTTGTAAAAGAAAGGAATTGGAATTCTTTGTAAAGCTCTTGTGAAAATCTTTTGCAATTTTTTTCAATAGATGTCTTATCAATATGAGGTGACCCTCTATTTATAGGGGTCAAAAACAGCCTCACAAAATCGTTGGTATCAAATCCCAAAAGAGAATCAGCCTGAAAAAATAGCTGTTGGATCTGTCAGAACTTTTGACAGAGTCCGGTCGACCGGGTCGGTCGACCGCCAACGGTCAAAAATGTGACCGTTGGGGCTCTACGGTCGACCGGGTCGGTCGACCGAAAAATCCTGTGAACGCAATTGTGCCTCGGTCGACTGGGTCGGTCGACTGATATACACATGCACAGTTTGTGCACATCGGTCGACCGGGCCGGTCGACCGGTTACTGTAAGTTCTGAAAAATCAGAACTTCCAGAACCAGAATTTTGGGGTTTTGGGTTTTAGGTCTTGGGTAAAATTTTTGGAACTTGTAAAAACATAGAGTATGAGCATATGTCATACTTCTATCATGTTAAAATAGTTTGATAAAAATCCTTTTGATAAAAACTTGTTTTTCCATAAAATTGTTTTTCCAAAACTATTGTCTTTCTAAAAAGTTTATTTCCAAACATGTTCGCTTTAGATCTAAGTTAGAAAATGGAAATTGAAAATCTTTTTGAAGTCATGAACCTAACTAAAAAGGGGTGTGTGTGTGATAATCCCATAGCTCTACTTCTAATATCTAGCTTTGACAAAATATCTAAAATAGAAAATAAAAAATACAAATCTTGTTTTCTTCATAGTCTATGCTAGTTCTTTTTCTTCGTAGTCTTGACTCGTTCTTTTCTTCAATATCTTATTCCCGAAGCTTCCTATTGTGCTTTAGCTTGGGAATGCAAATCTTGGGCGAACTCCAAACGTGTGAGTCTTTAAGTAGAGTCGTCAAAACCTGTTCTTGAACCTGAAATCCTTTTAAACAAATATTAAATACATAACTAAATATGTTTTGTTATCATCAAAATAACTGGGATAATGGCCTTTGGGCCAACAATCTCCCCCTTTTTGATGATGGCAAAACATATGTAGTTATCACAAAATATTTTGGGTAGAGACTTCAAATGAAGCTCCCCCTCAACACATGCATATATAGGAAAACATATGTAAATGGTAAACACCATATTTCCATGCCAACAAATAATACCAAATACTCATGTCATATCATACATGAAGAAAATGAGTTCATACATGACATAGATAAGAGATACATAAAAACAAAATATAACCATGTCCATGTCCACAACACATACTAAAAATACATGTCCAAAGCAAAGTAAAAATAAATACTACATGTCCAAACACAAAGTCCAAACACAAATACTACATGTCCAAACACAAATAAAGTACTATATCACCAAATATCCCTCTCAAGATAACTCTCCCCAAATAACTCTCCCCTTTTTGACATCATCAAAAGGGGAGGTCACGCAGCAGCATCATCATCATCTCCAGCATCCTCATCACCGTCGTCCTCCTCGTCGTCGGCATGCTCAGATGAGCCCTCAGCCATCTTCTTGTCACCACCAGCTTCTTCCTCTGAGGAAGAAGCAACCTCCTCTGGATCCATGCCATCAACTCTGGTGCGCGGTGGTGGAACAGAAGAACGAGCTCTGGGAGGGAATGGAGGACCGGTGGCTGGGAGTCGACAAGCAATCAGAGTACGGTCAGGAACGAGCATGTCAAATTTTGTGAAAAGAGCCTGAAACTGAACGTCCACGAATCTCATGGACTCAGCAAAATATGACATGTTGTTCCGGATCTCCGCCCGAAAAGCAGCATCCTGAATGGCACGAGCATCCAACTCCGCACGAATAGCTGCGTTGCGCTTCTCGACCCAGGCCTGGTGCGCCTCGATCTGAGAGCGGACCTCCGAAGAGAGAAGGGCCTGAAACTCAGGAGGAAAAACAGGGGCTGAAGAGGAAGAAGATCCTGGTGCAGATGATGAGCCAGGACCAACAGGAAGAATATGTGGTTGCACAGGAGCGTGTCTACGCAGCTGGGCTTCCATCATCTTCAGGACAACTCCGTTGATGTTGGTCAAAGGATTGGAGGGACTTTCGGCAGAAAGATCAAAATCAAGAGCCCTAAGAAGATGGGTAATTAGCATGCCGTAGGGCAAGCTTCTACCCGCAGTACGAATCTGATCAGAAGCCATGTAAGATGCTATGACACGAGGAAAGTTTACCTTAATGCCTCGAAGAAGGCAATAGATAATCAATGGTACAGAACCCCGAGCGTGGCTATACTCACCATGTTTGGGGACAATGTTGAAGAAAATAATCTTAGCAAGGACCTGAGCAGTGAGAGTGAACCTACTCACAACTTCGTTCCTTACTAGACCGGGGTTGTCATCCCCGTGGATAAGAGTGGATGCGGTGAGCGAAGACTCACCCTCAGGAAATTCAAAGTCATGTAGGTCATGGGTATCCACATCTGCTCCACTAGTGGAGAGATGCAGAATTCTAGCAATCGACCGATAGAAATGTCGATGTCCCTACCTAAAACTCTAGAAGTGATACGATTACCATCAAATTCAAAATTTGCATAAAAGTAAGGAACAAGAGAGGTGTAAACTTGCTCCTTGATGGTCAAAAATTCCACTAAATTGTTGGACTGCAGGATGTGGGGGATATTCAAGTGTTCGAAATCTTGGATAACAACAAATCTTCCCGAGTTAATGTTCCTCGTGGAAAGATGGGAGTACCGATCAGCAGCAAGGTCATTTAGGAAAAGCCTAACGGGTCTAGGAACCTGAGATGAAGGTTGAGCAACAACCTTCCCTTTCTCAGTTCGAGATCGTTTCGACATGATGAATAAAAATTGGATTTTTTTAGGTTTTAAACAAGTTAGGGCTTGATCTAGATGCTTAGAAACCTAGAATTGATGACAATAGATAGTTGATTCCAAGGCAAGATATGAAAACAGAGTCAAAAATCGGATTTTTACCTTAATCTTGAAGAACTGAAACCCTAGATCAGTGAAAACCGAATTTCTTCAAATCCTGTGGTTGGATAGGCTTGAAACTGAAGATCAGGAAGTAGAAGAAGGAATTGGAAGTGGGTTTTAAATTAATTTGGGATCGGTTGAGAGATTGGAGAGAAAAAGAAAATTTGGAGAAGAGATGGAGTCGGGTTCGTCGGCTGAGTGAGAGAGAGAGAAAGAAAAAAGTGAAAAGAAATGACAGTTATAGGGCAGAATTCGACGATCGGTCGACCGGTCCGGTCGACCGAAACAACCCGAGAGTTCTGAATTTTCAGAACGGTCGACCGGGTCGGTCGACCGAATTAACCCGAGAACTCTGCTGGCTTGATCGGTCGACCGGGACATATAGTCGGTCGACCGATAACAGAAAAGAAATAAAAAATTCTTCTCAGGCAGAGTCGGTCGACCGGGGCTTTATAGGTCGGTCGACCGGCTTTGCCTGAAATCTGTTAACAGCATCTGGCCCAAAAAAAAAATTTTAAAGTAATTTGTAGTCAAAATAGGTATGACATATTAAACATATAGGAATACACCAACAGGTTTTAAATCTTCATTAAGTTATTACAACATCAAATTCATGCAAACCCTTTTTAAATTTATTTTCATATTTAAACAAAGATTTTAAAGATGTTGAAGCCGAATACCCAGTGACGGGTTCTGAACTTCATCCTCTTGATTCCTCTTGAATGAGTTGAGGTGCGCAATTGCCATCTTTAAGGTGTTTATTTAAATAGAAAATTTTACAAATGTTTATTTTTATTTATGAAAATAATGTGTATATGTATACAAGTATATAATCACAAATTATAAACTATTCATGTGGATATACAATAAACAAGGCATGAAACAAAAGATATAGAAGTTAACACAAGGCACATATACAATATGATAGAAAAGTAGTTCTATACAAGCATATATCAATAGAGTACAAAAGCAAACTATCAATTCTATACATATGTATACATGACTAAGAATCAAAAGCTTTTAAATGGAGATGTTACCAATTGAAGGGCAATCTCCAAAATAGGTGCCTCCACGATAGTGATGCATGCACGATTTGTTCTTTAAGCTCCGATGCATCAACCACCCGGGCACCACCTCCTCCTAAGTTTTGGAGGGGGTAGATCCACCTATACCTGTATCATTTAAATTCGGTGGCTCTTTTGGTACCCAAATCTTAGTGGGTCCTTTGGGGTTAGATCCGGGGCGAACCCAAACAAATTTATTCTTAACATTGTTCTTAGCATAACAAAACTTTTCTAAATGGCCTTTGCGGCCACAATACGTGCAAATATAAATTCTACCACTATTGTACATAAAAGCATGGTGATGTGTGTGTGCATGTTTATGTGAAGAGTGTTTATGATGAACATGTTTCCCTTGGGCTACTCCCTTAGGAAATTTTGATGCAAGCTTGTTAAAATCAAATGCACATTTCTTTAAAATGTTATCTAAAGAATCAACACGTTTTTGAATTTCAACAAAAACATTTTTATTACTAGAAATCATGGGGGTTTTTCCTTTATTAGTTACCTTATACTTATCAAAATCACTTTTCAATTTTTCAAAAGAACTAGATAACTCATTTTTCTCTTTTAAACAAATTTCAAGTTTGTTCTTCAAAACATCATTTTCCTTTTTCAATTTCTTATTATGAGATTGTGAAATCTCATACCTATGTTGCAATTCTTCAAAAAATTGAGCAAGTTCATCCATTGAGAGATCATCATCATCAATGGAAGTTTCTAGACATACCTTAGATGAATCCTCACCTTGTGCCATAAAGCACATGTTGGCGGCGTCGTGCTCCTCTTCGGATTCCGACTCCGAGTCATCCCATGTAGCGGCCAAGGCTTTCTTCTTCTTCCCGTGCTTAGAGGTGGTTGCTTGGAGAGCGGGGCAATCGGCAATTAGGTGACCGATCTTCTTGCAATGAAAGCAAGGACCGGGTTCTTCTCTTTTCTTCTCGTACCTTCCTTGAGGCTTCCCCCTTCGGAAGTTACTTTGCCGTCCCTTCTTGTAAAACATCTTGCCCACCTTCCGGATGAGCATGGCAAAATCCTCATCGCAATCTTCGGATGAGTCGTCTTCCTCAATGGTAGTAGGAGTGGCTTTGAAGGCAATCGTCTTCTTCTTTGGTGCCTCCCTCTCTTCTCTAACTTTCATCTCCATCTCATGCGTCTTGAGATTTCCGATGAAGCCGGAGAAGTCCATCTCCTCTTTGTCGTTGAGCTCCTTGAGTGTGGTCGCCTTGACTTCCCAAGCTTTGGGAAGAGCTCTAATCACCTTCCTTATCTTTTGATCATTATCAATCTTGTCGCCTAAGGAAGAAAGAGCATTAGTTATTTTTGTAAAACGGGTGAGCATATCATCAATGCTCTCATTATCAAACATATAAAAGTTCTCATATTGAGAACGTAGCAAGTCAACCTTAGCTCTTTTGACTTGTGACGTTCCCTCATGAGTCACAATAAGTATGTTCCAAACCTCAAATGCGGATTTACAATTAATTATGCGTGCAAGGTCATCCTCATTTAATGCTTGGGTCAATGCATATTGTGCCCTAGCATTAGCCTCATAGTCTTTGGAAGTATCCTCGGACCATGTGCTCTCATCACTAGTGGGTTCAATAAAATCTTTGGTTATAGCCCTAGCTACCCTAACTCCTAGGGATTTAAGGAAGTGATTCATTTTCACCTTCCAAATGGGGAAGTTTAAACCATCAAACTTGGGTGGGGATTTAATGCTAGAGAAGTCCATGGATGCCATGAATGCACAAGCAAATATAAATGCAACAAAAAATGTATATAGCCAAATATGGATCTCCCTAAGGTGGTTAGACCTAAGTTGAAGGGTTTGACTCTGATACCAATTGAAATCACCTAGAGGGGGGGTGAATAGGTGATGGCTATATGATTTATGGCAATAATGCGGAATTTAAAATTTAACACACAAATAGCACAAATATAGACTTGCAATAAATATAACAATAAATGTGCAAGAATTAAAAGGAGTAGAGATGAGAGAAAATTCGAGCAAACGCAAACGCAAGGATGTGTTTCCGAGGTTCGAGCCACGCTCTACGTCCCCGCCTTCACACTTGAAGGATTTGCACTACTATCGTTGATCCCACCGGATCGCCAATACAAGGACACACTTGTCCCTACACTTGTGATGCCGCAACACCACCCGAAGCTCACTAGCTCCCTTGAGGCCGATGCCTCTACAACTTCACTCAATAAGAAAGGTGATCACACTTGATCAAAATAGCTCACTTGCACAATCCTAGAGCCAATGATATAGATGTAGAGCTTGGGATTGTGGTGTGCAAAAACTAGAGAGAATGTAGAGGAATGGGCTACAAGTTGGGTGTTGGGAATTTAGGCTTTGAAAAATCTTTTGTAAAAGAAAGGAATTGGAATTCTTTGTAAAGCTCTTGTGAAAATCTTTTGCAATTTTTTTCAATAGATGTCTTATCAATATGAGGTGACCCTCTATTTATAGGGGTCAAAAACAGCCTCACAAAATCATTGGTATCAAATCCCAAAGAGAATCAGCCTGAAAAAAATAGCTGTTGGATCTGTCAGAACTTTTGACAGAGTCCGGTCGACCGGGTCGGTCGACCGCCAACGGTCAAAAATGTGACCGTTGGGGCTCTACGGTCAACCGGATCGGTCGACCGAAAAAATCCTGTGAACGCAATTGTGCCTCGGTCGACTGGGTCGGTCGACTGATATACATATGCACAGTTTGTGCACATCGGTCGACCGGGCCGGTCGACCGGTTACTGTAAGTTCTGAAAAATCAGAACTTCCAGAACCAGAATTTTGGGTTTTTGGGTTTTAGGTCTTGGGTAAAATTTTTGGAACTTGTAAAAACATAGAGTATGAGCATATGTCATACTTCTATCATGTTAAAATAGTTTGATAAAAATCCTTTTGATAAAAACTTGTTTTTCCATAAAATTGTTTTTCCAAAACTATTGTCTTTCTAAAAAGTTTATTTCCAAACATGTTCGCTTTAGATCTAAGTTAGAAAATGGAAATTGAAAATCTTTTTGAAGTCATGAACCTAACTAAAAAGGTGTGTGTGTGATAATCCCATAGCTCTACTTCTAATATCTAGCTTTGACAAAATATCTAAAATAGAAAATAAAAAATACAAATCTTGTTTTCTTCATAGTCTATGCTAGTTCTTTTTCTTCGTAGTCTTGACTCGTTCTTTTCTTCAATATCTTATTCCCGAAGCTTCCTATTGTGCTTTAGCTTGGGAATGCAAATCTTGGGCGAACTCCAAACGTGTGAGTCTTTAAGTAGAGTCGTCAAAACCTGTTCTTGAACCTGAAATCCTTTTAAACAAAAATATTAAATACATAACTAAATATGTTTTGTTATCATCAAAATAACTGGGATAATGGCCTTTGGGCCAACATCTCCTTCTAGCGACATCATTCTTCCGACTGTCTTATTGTTGTCCATTCGTCTAGTCCACGGTCGCTCCCTTAGACTTCTCCCAACAATGGTGTGTTGTATTCAACGGGGCCTTCGTGCATTGACGGAGGCTTTCTGTAGGCCACCAATGACGAAAAGGGAAAAAGGCACTATCTTACCCCGTGACGGACCAAACCCCAGGATCGGCTTGCCATACACTTATTTGATGGCATGGTTTGCTCTTCACTGCCCAGCCATTATCCAACCTGGTAAGGAGTCTCCAGAAGGTGTCCGAATGGCGCTTCTCCGTCGATTTGAGGGATGTTCATGGCTATTGACTTATGTGGCCGCGGTTCGCAAGCTGCTGTGCCGGTATGACGTTTACAGCCTTTTTCGCTACTTTCCTTACATTCGCGATGCAGGCTATGGTGAAGAATTCAAGGATGTAGGAAATGAGAAGACATCGCTGAGTCAGGAGATATTTGAATGGCTGGTTAGCATTCGGCCATCCCATCTGGTGTACAAGAGCGGAGATACCTGCTATTTGGAGCCTTATGTCCCGAGTCGATTTGCCCATCAGTTCGGGTATGACCAACTATATGTAGGTAATAAGATCTAACCAACCGTCAAGTCTCCCCCATCCCCAAGTTATATTTATGATATTTAAAGTACACAGTGTAGCAACAACAAATACAGTGCATGGTACATGTAACATGATAGCAGGACCTGAGCTCTGTTGATAGCATAAAACAGGATAACGGGAACGAGAACAATAGATGTGGGATTCCACACATCGCATATTAACAGCTCATGTATCCAGTAACGGGAATATCAATATCAATAACGGGAAATAATCATGTAATGGTAATACATGAATATGCATGTAGCAATCATATAAACTATGATCTATGCAACAGGAATACATAGACAATAAATACTGGTACACCGGTGAGTCTATATAACAGTGGAGTAAGATCATGAAGTAACTGTGCATCAAGTATCTAGGAAATAATGATACGAATATGTGTACTGACAGTATATCGTGAAATGGTGTATCCATGTATCAATGAAGCGTGAAGAAGACATAAATGGTGTCACGTGTAATAATATCTGTGTTAATGGTGAGATATGCTTAAACTAATTATATTGGTACACTACTGAATATGTGTGGTATGTCTACAAGTACCTACAATAACAGTGTTCAGCAAAACAGATATCCACATGCACAAGTAGTGTCCCCTGTCCCATGCTGTAGAGAGCTGCTGCCGCTGTTGCCTGCTAGCCGGCCGGCCAGCTTGGCTGGCTGGCGGCGCCGCCGCGGTTCAGGCCGGTCGCCGTCAGCGGCAAGGGGAGGAAGAAGAGGAGTGTGAGAGAGAGAGTTTTACTAAAAAGGAGAGAAGAAAAAGAATAAGAAAAAGAGAGGAGAGCAGCATGAAGGAGGAGAAGAAAAAGAAGAAGAAGAAGAAGAAGAAGAGAAGGAAAAGAAGAAGAAGGGAGGGGGTGGTGCCCAGTGGCTCGCCGGCCACCGGGGCTTGCCTGCTCGCCGGCGGCAAGGCCGCCGGTGGTCGGCCTCCTGGGCTGAAAAGAAAACAGAGAGAGGGGGGAGAGAGACAGTGAATAAGAGAGAATGGAGAGAGAGAGAGATCGTGAGAGAGAGAGAGAGAGTTTTATGGAGAGAGAGAGAGAGAGAAGGAAACAGGGGATTTAAAGAGGGGGAGGCTGTTGGTTAATGGCGGTGGAAGAATGGCGGTGGGAAAAGTTGAGAAGATTGGAGAAAGAGGAAGGGAAAAAAAGAATAGAAAATTAGGAATTTTAAAATATTATTTTATTGGGTGAAATTTTGACTAGCTCTGAACGGTTCCCAAAATTATGTAAAATAGCAAATATTCTGCTGAGAAGTAATGTGAAATCAGATTTTAGAAATATTATCTAGTTTACATGTTAAAAATTCTGGAGTATATCGCCGGTATTAGGCGACACCGGTTTAGCCAAATTTTTGACAAATTCAGGAAAATCTCCAAAAATATCGTAACATAGAAAATATGATTTTAAGACACAAGGTGAAAGCAGATTCTCAAAATTTGACTCCATTTGTGAATTAAAAATCATAGAGCCGATTATCGGTATCGGTCGACACCGACTACGAAGATTTTCCAAAATAATCCAGAAAATTCCAGAAAATTCTAAAAAATCTAAAATATTGAAAAATCATATCTGAAACTAAAATCGGCTCAATCTGACTATCAAGAAGGATCAAATTAACTTTGGACGTCGTATCGAGCACTGATACTGTGATACGCACATCAGGGATCAGGGGGTTACACACCCCAAATGCCAAAATCCGGGTTGTACCTCATGTCATGCCTTGACTCACGTTTTTAAGGAGTGTCCTGTATATCAAGCTCAACAGATGTTAGCTGATGGTATGAATGTTGCCTTTACCAGACCAAACTTCAACCCCTACTCCAAGACATACAACCCGAGATGGAGGAATCATCCCAACTTTTCTTAGAGTCATCTGGTCCTAAGCATCTAAGACAACATTTTCCACATTAATTCACTGCTTAGACTCATCAACCCAATTTGCAACCGACTTATCAACACAATTTTTAGCCCGCTTACCAATAACAACAAAATCATCCAGATAAAAAAATGGAAGATTTGGAAAAAACATTAGAAACCTTGTCAAAAACTCAAGCTCAATGATGAATAGTCCCAACCAGGCTATTAATAGGCTCGAAGTTTAGATAAGTCAATTGGCTAGCTCACTTAATGAAAGACAAAAAGAAATACTAACAAGTCAGCCATTGCCTAATCTAAAGAACTTTTTTTTCGTTAATGAAGCCAAGGATGTAATACCGAAACAATGCAACATTGTTCATATTTTAAGGTCTGAAAAACAAGTAGATAAGCGGGTTTCAAATGCTCTAGTGTCCAAACCTCCTATAACTACACAATCTATTTCAAATGACCCGTCATCATCATCAAGTTCACAAACATCCACTTCAAAGTTTGACGAAAAGGATAAATCAGCTAAGCAAACATACAAGCCTATTGTACCATTCCTAAATAGGCTAGCAAACCCAAGACCAATGCTCCATTGAAAAAGATTAGAGAGATGTTTAATCAAGTTCAGATAAACATGCCACTTTTTGATGTTATTCAGCAAGTCCCAACATATGCCAAATTTCTAAAAGACATGTGCACAAAAAAAAGGAAAACAAATGTTCTCAAAAAGATCTTCCTTGCATCAAACATTAGTGAGTTGCTATCCGAGCCTATCCCTGTAAAGTACAAAGATTCTGGATGCCCAACCATTTCATGTATTAGAGGACAAACCACTATAAACTAGGCACTACTTGATCAAGGAGCAAGTATCAACTTGCTTCCCTTTTTTGCGAATCAGCAACTCGGGCTGGGCAACCTCCATCCAACTCGGGTTACTATACAATTAGCTGATCATTCTATAAACCCCAAGGGAGAAATTACAGATGTCCTTATGCGAGTCGGGGAGTTCATCTACCCAGTGGATTTCATTGTTTTAGAAACAAAACCAGTAGTGAATCCAAAAGCTCAGATCCTAGTCATTTTAGGACGACCCTTCCTAGTAACAACAAATGTGATCATAAATTGTAGGAACCGATCAATGCACTTAACTTTCGGTGATATGACTAAGGAGGTGAATGTTTTCCACCTTGAAAAATAACCACGAGATGTGGAGGACCAATCCTTTGAAGTGAACTTGATTGAAGGACTAACCATTGAGTATGAGGAAGAGCTAGAGTATGAGTCTGAACACGAATTTGATTTGGAGTCGGATGACTTCAATCTTGAATAGATAGTAGACTCAACAATAGAGTGGGAAATAAATGTAACCCCAAACATTCACTTACAAGAAGAACATCCCTTAATGGATCATACCCCTTCTTCCGAATTGAAAGCTCTTCCCAGTTATCTCAAATACAAGTACTTGAGTGAAAAGGAAGCTTTCCCTGTGATCATAGCTTCCCATCTGACGAAAAAAGCAAGAAGAAGATCTTCTTGCTGTATTAAAAGAAAATAAGGAGGCCAATTGTTGGACTATGGCCGATATCAAGGGGATCAGCCCATCCATTGTGCAACATCAGATGCATCTGATAGAAGAGGCCAAGCCCAAACGTGACCCACAACGTCGACTAAACCCCATTATGCAAGAAGCTGTCCGTTTAGAGATCCTTAAACTCTAGACAATGGGATAATTCATCTCATATTTGATAGCCAATGGGTAAGTCCAGTCCATGCTATGCCCAAAAAAGTCAGCTTTACTGAGTTGGAAATGACAAAAAAGAATTAGTATAAACCCATCTTCCAATATAGATTCGAGTTTGCATTGATTACCGAAAGCTGAACTCCGCCACATGTAAAGACCACTTTCCTCTTTCCTTCATAGATTAGATGCTAGAAAGACTAGCCGGACATGAGTACTATTATTTCCTGGATAGATATTCAGGATATAACCAAATTCCCATTGCTCCTAAAGACCAAGAAAAAACAACTTTAACCTGTCCTTTTGGAAAGTTTGCATACAGTAGGATGCCATTTGGATTATGCAACGCTCATGTAATGTTTCAACGTACATGTTTAGTCTCTTCTCGGACATGGTGGAACGATTTTTGGAGATATTTATGGATAAATTTTCGATATACAGAGTTTGACCAATGCCTGAATTATCACAAATTGATCCTATAAAGATGCATGGAAAAGAATTTTACACTTAACTGGGAAAAATGTCATTTCATGATCAAACATGGAATCGTCCTTGGGCATGAAGTTTGAGACGAGGATTGAGGTTGATAATTCCAAGGTAGAAGTGATAGTTAAACTCTCCGAACCAAAATGCTTAAAAGACATCAGATCTTTTCTAGGGCACACTGGTTTTTATAGAATATTTATTAAAGAGTTTAGCAAATTGCTAGCTTTTTAACTAATCTTTTAGGAAAAGATGTGCCCTTCCATTTTGATGATGAATGTCTAAAAGGTTGGGAGAAACTGAAACAAAAACTTGTCTCTGCACTGATAATTTCGGCACCCAATTGGACTAGACCCTTTGAAGTCATGTGTGATGCCTTTGATTATGCCATTGGTGCTGTCCTAGGATAACACATAATAACAGGCAATACATGATTTATTATGCGAGTAGGACGCTTAATGATGCCCAACTCAATTACATAACAACCGAAAAGGAATTTTTAGCAGTTGTGTTTGCGTTAGAGAAATTCTGACAATACCTGCTCGGGTCTAAAACAACGGTGTTCACCGATCATTTTGCCCTACGATATTTGATGCAAAAGAAGGATGCTAAGGTTAGACTCATTCATTGGATCTTTCTTTTACAAGAGTTCTATTTAGAAATTAAAGACAAAAAGGCGTTGAAATTGTGGTGACAGATCATTTGTCCATAATCCCAAATGCACCAGTGGAAATCATCCCGATTAATGAGAACTTTCCTGACGAACACATCTCAGTAATGTATAAAGAGTCCTGGTTTGCTGACATTACAAATTATCTTGCAGCTGGGCAAACACCTTCTAGTTGGTCAAGAAAGGACAAACATTATTTTTTCACGCAGATACAATTTTTCTTCAGAGATGAACCGTATCTATTCAAATATTGCTCTGACTAGATCATTTGAAGGTGTCTTTCTGATAATGAACACCATAGTGTGCTGACATTTTGTCATGATGCATGTGGTGGACACTTTAATTGATGTAAGACTACTGAGAAAGTTCTGCAGAGTGGGTTCTACTGGCCCACTCTCTTTAAGGACTCCTACAATTTTTGCAAACTGTGTGCAAGATGTCAGATGACAGGTTGAATCATACGTAAGGATATGATGCCCCTTACCCTAATTTCGGAAACAAAAATTTTCAACATGTGGGGTATCAATTTTATGGGACCCTTTCCAACTTCTTTCGGTAACCAATTTATTTTGGTAACCATTGATTACGTTTCAAAGTGGGTAGAAGCTGTGCCAACAAGGACGAATGACAACCGAGTTGTCATCAAGTTTTTGAGAGAAAATATCATTTCACGCTTCGGAGTCCTGATTGAGTTGAAACCTGCACACCGAAAAAATAGAATTTCAGAACTTTATAATAGTAGTGCAAGGTACTCAATGCTACTGCGATACAAAAAATGGTTAAAGTTCTTCTTTTCGTTCTTGAAAAGAAAAAGAAAATAAGTTATGTTTAATGGTGAAAGTGGTAGATAGAAGGAGATGGTTATTTTGTACAAAGAAAGTAAAAAATAGTACAGATTTGGAGATGGAGGTGATCTAAGCTAAAGATTAAAAGAAAGAAGAAAAAAAATAAAAGAACTTACCTACCTCTTCCTGTTGATGACTTACCGGAAATCCTTGTATGTTTACCTAGATCTGGAGGCGATCAATGCATAACTCATAAGATTAACTCAGTCCCAATTCACATTACATCATCAAGGCTTCTTCGAGCAAGTATAAAATGATACAAACAGAATCCATCGTTATGAGCTATCGATGGCACTTGCTAAGGCAAGGCAATACTTGTGCTATTTGACTCACTTGGGCTATCATCAAAACTAAAAGAGGAAGAGTAGAAAGAAGAAGAAGAAAATGAAAACAAAGAAGAACATAAAAAGGTTATCTTTTTATTGCTTGCAGAAATGATGGAAGAAAGGAGGAGGTTACTTCGGTGTCACTCTAAACATAAATCTCTCTCTTACTTACATGAATCTTAGTCTAACCTATGCTTACAAAGAAAATAAAAATTACATAAAAATGATAATAAAAACCTATACTAAAAAGAATGAAAAACTAGCCTAAGAATCCTTCTTTGCTTGATCGTTCTCTGTACACTGAGAATTTGCAGGTATTTATAGCAAATATGGAATGGGGGAGAGTGACTAAAGATAGGGGGAGGAAACACTCCCCCAAATCTTACTAGAGTGCCGTAGATCCATAGCTTTGGCCGTGGATCCGTGGCCTGGATGTGGTCAATTGCCCACATCCAGGGAGCATAGCAGCCTGGCGAGCGTGGCAGCCTGGCATTCGTCTATCTTGGATTATCCCTCTGGATTCTCTGTTTGGACTCTGTATTTGACGTTATCCTCGGTTGAGCTTTAGCTAACCAAAATGAATTTATAGAAATCTAAATTTTATCAGTTTTTATTTGGTGTTATCTTTCTAATTTGCTCTGATCTTCAGCTGAATATTTGTCCCAATCTTTGATTTGTTCTGGATGTGGTGATATTCTAATAGATCTTTAAGTTAACTGAATTGATTCACTAAAATCTAATTTTAACTGACTAGATCTGGGATCATCCTCAGCTAACCAAATAGATCCAGTTAAATCTGATTTTAACTAGTATTTATTTGGTTTAATTCTCTTTCTCTCCATGATTATCTTTTGCAAAATAGACATTTGAGACAGGAAAATTAGTAGATTTATTACACAATAAATGTAGGAGGGTAATGAAAAGAATGTAAAATATGTGTACGATCACACCCACACCTATCTTTTGCTCGTCCTCGAGCAAAACAACAAAACTAAAGCAAAGATTATTAGACCACTTTCGCAGGTCACGCGATTGCACTGAGTATACGCAACAAGCCGTTAAACCTCTAGGATTCCCCTAGAGGACGAGTTTTGTCTCGTGAGGGTGTTCAGTGGATTACACCCTCAAAATCCTTACATAAAGAGAAACAAAGTATTAGTATTTTGAAAAAGAAAAATATTTGAAGTATTATTGTAAGAATTAAGTAATCTATAAGTTATAGGAAAATCGAACTTTTCATTTCTAAACTTAGTCTTTATTCAAAAACTTGTTATCAATCAAGGAAAGGAGTCAAACTGTATTTCTCATCTAGTCTATTATTTTACCCTAAGTTATATGCACCTTTGTGACCATGAAATTTTGACTCAGAATTCTTTAACTCTAACTCTTTTTCCTTATTTTTTTCTTTTGTTGTTTTTTTTTAATTTTTGGTGATACTATTCCTTAATTCTATTAGGCTTTCTAATCTTCCCATGTAACGAGCCTTTAATCGGTACTCCCAAACCAAACGGTCTTAGAGCACCGGTGAGAAAATACCCCAAGGACTTAAGAACTTGAGCAAACAAGGCCACAAAACTAAAGATTTTATTACATGAACCGCTTTTACGCGTGAATACTTATGCTTTATGAGGCACAAATACCTAGCTTAATCAGAAAATTTTTGATATATTATATATATTTTTTCTTTTTTTCTTTTTTTAATAAGGCATAAGAATTATTTTTTTGAACTCTAAGTGTATAAGTGTATAAGCATGCATATTTCATCAAGGTAAAAATCAAAACTAAATTACTTTTTCAAATTTTCTTCCTAACCCTAGAAATCAAACAAATAATCTTATTTTGACTAAGTATAAGAAATCCTAATTATGATTCTCCTATTCCTTAAAATTAGCTTATTTCTTACAAAAATTATGTCAAAATATTGCTCTCTTTTCAAAAAGTTTTTTTAAATAAAGAAAAATGGTAATTTTTTATTCAAATAAAAAGAAAACCTATGTTATGTTAGAACCCTCCCCTACACCTATCTCATGCATTATCCTCAATGTATGAATGAATGCATAGGTGCATGAAAAAGAAGAAAGGGAAGGAAAATATTACCTTAAGGTGGTGGTCGGATTGGTACAACGTTGCAACTCAATCAAGATAATATGGTGGTTCATGGAACCCGCCTATATTGACCTCTTTTCTATTTACATAATTACAGTTCTCAATATGAATAAGATCATGAAAGATTCTGTCATGACACTTATTCCCTTCATATGACCAGTCTTAAAAAATCATCACGGAGTCATTGTGGTCAATACCTTGGTCCAACAATAGAATGTTATTTTGTGAAATGGATAATTTGGGCTCTGAAATGAAAAGTTCGGGAACCAATACTAACTCGAGAAAATCAACTTTGGGTTCGAGAGTCGGTATTGGTTCAATAACTAAGTCCAAATCAAAGAAATGAAATTCATATTCTTTTTCTAGCAATGGACTGTGACTATCCAAAATTGGTTGTTCAGTTTCAAGATCTATGAATATGGAAATCAATGTCGTCTTAAGAAATGAGTTCAAATCAGTTAAAGATATCAGAGTCAATATAGATTCAAAAATGAGAACTGAATCACAAGGTTGGGGATCGGTTCACATTCATAATCAAGTTCAATCTCATTAAAATGAAAACTTATCAATTCGTCAATGGGTTAATATTGGTCAAATTCAAGGTTTTGTGATAAAATTGAATCTTGGTTAAAGTCTTCAAGATACCATGATTCTTGATTTTCATCAATATGGCTAGAAGTGTCGAGAATAGTTAAAAATTGGCTAGGGAGAGTTTCCTTATTCCTACATATGTTTTCCAATCGACTAAGTCTTACTTCTATCATATAGAGTGGATCACTTTAGAATTGAATCATGGATTCTATACTCTTTTCTAAGTCGGTATGTTCTTCTTCTTGTAGGACTTGGAAAATAGAGTAAGAGCCTTACATTTGAAAATTTTTATGGGATTTCGAGTATTGTAGATTTTAAATTCGTCGCTCAAGCTCTTCTAAGCCTTCCATCCTCTTTTCCCAGTTAATTGATTCTTCTAATGGTTATTCAGGAGAAGGAGTATACGAAGTTGGATGTTGGTAAGGTGGTTGACAATATGACTCGGGGGAGTTGTATCCCCATTGACTCTGTGAAGAGTAGTGATAATTATTCCAATCTTGTTCATAGTATTGGGATGAGGGCATGTATTGATTCGGATAAGACCAATCCGGCATACTTGGTTGGTTAAAGTTATGATATGTCGGGTTGATATTATCCTAGTCAAAAGAGGTCATAGTGAAATATGGATCACTGTTTGTATATGAATAATTGTAATTATAATCCATATTACCAAGATGTCAAAAACAAAAACAAAATAAGCAAACAAATAAATAAAAAAGGAAAAAAATCTAGCCTAAGGGTAGATCTTAGACCTAGATGACTTCTAACTGGTTAGACTATTCACAGGGGGTATATTGCCGAATCTGACCACAAGTTAATCGGCCAGGTAGGGGCAAGATTGGTGAGAGGTATCTGCTCTTAAAAGCAATGTGCCTAATTAAGCCAAACTACTAGCCTTCAGGATTTTGCCCCTCAATCCCCAACATTTGACACCGATTTGGCAGGAATCAAATTCTAATCAACTTTCCCCTTAGGTCAGTCTCCTATTGAGTCCGAGATGTCCCTAGGGCCAATGTCTACTCAGTTTTAGTTAGGCTTGGGTTAGTGAGTGAGGAGATTGTTTGTGGGTTAAGGGAGGGTAATAACTTCCCTACCTTATCTTGTTTAGAGGACAAGCCCTTAATACAATTTAGTGAAAAATGTACAGGTATATGAAAAGCAACACTTAAGTAATGTAAACAATTCAAAAGTATTCCTATACTACATGCTATGCACACATATCTTTACTCCATCACTCTTCAACAGTAATGTAAAATGTAAACAAAATTAGATAAATACCTAAATGCAAAGTCTAAACCATTTTTAATATTTATCAAACATCAATTTACTGTTGAGGTTAGAAAGTATGTACAATGAGATAAACAAGAAAATAAATAGTTGCAGAAATTTTACTTTGCAATTCAACCAGCCTGCAAAAAATACAGGTTAGTAGTTCACTCAGATTGCCGCGGGAATGCACCAAATCTGAGGGCTTCTGGGCTTTGCTTTCTTAAGCAGAGTCTAGGGCCACTTATATGTCCAATACAACAAAAAATTTCTTATTGTTAAACCTGTGCACCAAGAACAGAAAAAAAAGTTAATAAAGTAAACAAAAAAGAGTTACTTACCGTCCCTCTCCAGCAACGACACCAAAATTTGATTGAGTTGATACCTACACACAGAAAATACAAAATTTTAGAACTTTATAATAGTAGTGCGAGCTATTCAATACTACCATGATAGTAAGTGGTTATGTGGGTCGTGATCCTCAAGGAGGGACCAGCGATGGAAGTTTTTTGCAAGTTCTTTTTTAAGTTACAAAAAATGGTTAAAGTTCTTCTTTTTGTTCTTGAAAAGAAAAAGAAATTAAGTTATGTTAAATGGTGAAAGTGGTAGATAGAAGGAGATGGTGATTTTGTATAAAGAAAGTGAAAAATAGTAGAGATTTTTGTGATGGAGGTGATCTAAGCTAAAGATTAAAAGAAAGAAAGAAAAAAATAAAAGAACTTACCTACTTTTCTGGTTGATGACTTACCTGAAATCCTTGCATGTTTATCTTGATCTGGAGGCGATCACTGCATAACTCATAAGATTAACTCAATCCCAATTCACATTACATCATCAAGGCTTCTTCAAGTAAGTATGAAATGATACAAACATAGAGAACAATCCATCGTCATGAGCTATCGATGGCACTCGTTAAGGCAAGGCAATACTGATGCTATTTGACCCACTTGGACCATCATCAAAACCAAAAGAGGAAGAGTAGAAAGAAGAAGAAAAAGAAAACAAAGAAGAAAATGAAAAAGTTACCTTGGTGTCACTCTCAACATAAATCTCTCTCTTACTTACATGAATCTCAGTCTAGTCCATGCTTATAAAGAAATAAAATTACATAAAAAATGAAAATAAAAACCTATACTAAAAAGAAAAACTAGCCTAAGAATCCTTCTCTGTTTGATCATTCTCTGTATACTGAGAATTTGTAGTTATTTACAGCAAATATGGAACGGGGAGAGCGACTGAAGATAGGGGGAGCAAACGCTCCCTGAATCTTACTAGAGTGCCATGGATCGACGGCTTTGGCTGCGGATCCGCGGCCTGGATGTGGCCAATTGGCCACATTCAGGGAGCGTGGCAGCCTGTCATTCGTCTATCTTGGATTATCCCCTTGGATTCTCTGTTTGGACTCTGTATTTGACATTGTCCTCGGTTGATCTTTAGCTAATCAAAATGGATTTATAGAAATCCAAATTTTACCAGTTTTCATTTGGTGTTATCTTTCTGATTTGCTCTGATCTTCAGCTGAACATTTGCCCCAATCTTTGATTTGCTCTGGTTGTGATGATATCTTAATAGATCTTTAAGTTAACCGAATTGATTCACAAAAATCTATAACTGACTGGATCTGGAATCATCCTCAGCTAACCAAATAGATCCAGTTAAATCTGATTTTAAATGATATTTATTTAGTTTAATCCCTTTTCTCTCTATGATTATCTTCAGCAAAATAGACATTTAAGATAAGAAAATTAGCAGATTTATTACACAATAAATGTAGGAGTGTAATGAAAAGAATGCAAAATATGCGTACGATCAAGTCCCCTGTGCGATAATAAGCGATAACGGGAGTCATTTCTGCACCCTAATGCGGAGTACTCCATTTCTCACAAATTATTCACACCCTATCATTCTCAGATGAACAGACAGGTGGAGGTGAAAAATAGACAAATCAAACTCATCATGGAGAAAACCGTAGGACAGAATAGGAAGAACTGGCCAATTAAGCTTATTGATGCACTATGGGCTTATCGGACCATCTACAAAACTGTCCTAGGGATGTCTCTGTTGGCCCAAAGGCCTTCCACTCTAGTTTTGATGATGATTAACTCATGTAGTTATGTTTACTAATATTCTTGTGAGTTTAAGTTTCAGATCTATTAGCAAGATATTAGTTAGTGATTAGCTTCTACAAGGAGTTTAGAAGCTTCACAAGTGATTTCAGGGCTCAAGCTTCAAGATCACACATTGCCTAGCCCATGGATGGAGTTTTGGAGCAAGTCAACTTGAAGATGGAAGATCGTCAAGAAGACTTAGGTATCCTAGTTTAGTTTAGTGTGTTTAGATCCATTTGTAAAGATAAGAATAGTTGATATGCTCAAGTGCACAAAACACACACGTTTTACGTTTGGTTTTTGGTTTTCATGAATAGTTGATCAAAACAAGTTTAATTGATATATGTATAGTTGTTTCATTCTATACATGCATGCTTAACTTTTAAACAAACTTATTTTGACTTTCCTATTCATGTATTGAAAAATCAAGTTTGATAAAAATACAGTGTTGGTTTTTGATAAAACTTGCAAGACACAAAAATGATTGAATATGTTGTTATATGTCTTGAAATTTTTATCACAAGTTTGTTTATCAAAGTAAAATGATAAAACAATTTTTATGGTAATTTTAAAAGAGATTAAAGATTTTTTAAAATATTTTTAACATGTGTTTCTGTCCCAGAACAGTGGCTGACAGGCCAGGTCGGCCGACGGCACGGGTCGACCGCACCAGAGGCCGGTCGACCCTTGGGTCGACCGACGTGCACAAACCTGTGCACGTTTGGCAGCCACAGGGACGGTCGGCCGGGCGGCCGACCGGACCTGAGAGCAGAGCTCTCTGTTTGTTTGGGTCGACCGGGTTGCCCCAACGGTCATATTTCTGACCGTTGGCGGTCGGCCTGGCCAGCCGACCAGTAGCCTGTCAGGCTGCCAGATCAGCCTAACGACTAGTTTTCTGATGGGCCTATTTAACCCCAATTCTTTGGGATTTTGGCCAAGATTTTTAGAGCTAAAATTTCCTGACTTCTTCAGTGTTTTAAACAAGTTTTCAAAAGAGTTTTAAGTTCCAAAAGATCAATCTTATTTGTTTTGAGTGTTTTGTTTATTTTAAAGAAATTAGGGTTTTGGGAATTAGTTTTTGAGCTAAAATTTATATATCATTTTTGGTGTTTTCCTAAGAGAATTTCTTTGATTAAAATACTTGTTTTTCACACTTGAGCTATATCTTCTATCCTAATCTATTTAGGATCTTTGTTTTGTGGAAAGGAGAGGTTTGTGGTTGTGATATACCACTTGTTGTAAAAACCCTCATTTGTTGGTTGCTCCCTCTTTGGTAGAGACTGAGGTTGTTGTATTGGGTTGGTGTTTGCTCCCTCTTTGGTTGAGGTGGAGATTTGTATTTGCTCCCTCTTGTGTGAGGTGGAGCTTGGTGGTTGTAACCCTCTTAGGTAGAGGTGTTGGTTGTTTGGCTAAAGGCGTACCCCTCGGTTGTGAGGTGGGTGTTTGAGAGAGGAGTTTGGTACTCCTATTGTTGTAACAAATCCTCTTCGGTAGAGGTTCCCTCGGTGGGAGATAGTGGATTGGAAATCCTACACGGTGGTGTAGGCGGGGATGTAGAGCTAGGGGCTCGAACCTCGAAACATATCTTTGTGTTTGCGTTTGATCCATTGTCTCTTTACTCTCTCTCTCTCTCTCTCTTTACTTTGTGCAAAGCATTATTCATATTGTCATATCATTCATATTGCTTGTTGTGCCTTGCATTGATTCATATTGCCTATTCATATTATATGCTTGGTTGTTTGTGTGTGCCTCACTTGTACTTAACCACAAGAGCTTCACATAGCACCTCAACCCATATTTAGGGGAATCAAGAGGAGTTAGTCCAGAGCCCTTCACGGGAAATTCGGCTACACTTGTGTGTTGTATTAAGTGTGTTGCAAGAATTGTTTTAAGCTTCCGCATTTAGAGCACTTAGTTCACTAGATTAGCACTTACACCTATTCACCCCCCCTCTAGGTGTTTTTCAATTGGTATCAGAGCCAACGCTCCTGATATTAGGCTTAACATCCTAGGAGTGAGATCCATTTGATTGCTAATCTATTGTTTGCATTTGCTTGTTTGCACACTCATATAGTTTATCATGGACTTCATGACCCCACCTAGCTTTGACCCTTCTAACATTGTTGTTTGGAAGTATAGGATGTCCATGTACCTAAAGACCCTAGGTTTGCATGTTTTCCTTGCCGCTACCAAGAGATGTTATCTTGATGACCGCAAGCATATAGGGGCCAATGCACAAGCCCTTGAGGCCATTAGAAGCACATTACCTAAAGAATATCTTATACATGTTTCTAATATTGATTCTTCTTTTATAGTGTGGAACAAATTGACAACCACCACCACCTCCAAGCTTCAAACGCCTATCCAACCGGAGGAATCTAGTGGAGACTCCGAGTCACAATGCTTAATGGTCCAGGGAATGACTCCCTTGAGGTACACTCGGAAACCCACTTAGATGATAATGAAGATGCTAGTTCTTCAAATGATTATGTTGATGCCCATACTTTAAATGAAGAACTATCTATTGTTTGTGAAAAGCTAATAGAAAAATATAATGTTTTGAAAAAGAAAAGTCTAAGCATTAACAATGATAATAAAAATTTGATTGCTAGACTTGATGTTGTTTTGCAAGAGAAAGAGGAGATTTCTAATGAGAGGGATTCATTAAAATCTCAACTTGAACTTGCACTTAAAGAAAATAAATTTTTAAAAAATAAAAATGATTGTGAATCAATTTTAAAGAAAAATGAAACTTATCTTCAAAAATTGATTTTGTTTTAAAAGAGAATGTTGCTTTGAAAAATAAAATTATTTCTATTTCAAATGATTTAGATGTGCGTTTAAAAAAATATTGTTTTGCAAAATAAAATTGATGCACATGTTTGCCATGCTAGGGTAGTTTCACACACTCTACCCATTGCATGCTCCACTTCTTCTTTGATTGAAAATGATATAAATTTAATTAAGAAGAAAATGGATTGTTTGAGCTCCAGTATGAGCCAATGTGCCATGAACCACACACGCTTGGAATCCTTGGTTCGAAAGAAACAAGTTCCATCTTTTCATGCACACCCTCCACGGCATACACATGCTTCTCACGGACACCATCACACCATGTATGCTCATGTGTACACTTGTACACATTGTGGACGTAAGGGCCACCTTGCTAAATTTTGTTATGATAGATTACATGTTTCAAATTTAGCAAAGAAGTTTGTTTGGGTTAGAGAAGGTACTAACCCCCATGGACTCAATAAGATATGGGTACCAAAGACCACCCCTCCTTTATTTGATGTAGGTGTGGGCTCTCACATGACGTGAGAGTTGCCGTACCTTGGAGTGGATGCGTTCCGTACTTAAAGGAAATCAATTGGATGCATCACTTTCAAGGGATGTTTGGTGGAGAGGACCACCATGTTTTGGAGACAAGGAGAGTTGCCTTCTAGGTTTTGGTAACGATTCCTAACTCCTATTTATTGTTTTCATTCTTTTCATATTCATTGTTTATAGCATGTTTTATTGTTTATTGATTATTATGAAAATGCCATGCTTATTAGATTTGTGATATACATGTTTAGTTATTTTGAGACACCCATGTTTAATATGGATAAATTTTTTTTGTGTTCTCACTATTTGGTTGCTATTGCGTATATCATAGTTCTAATAACATGTGAATATTCATAATAATCATGTTTATGTTTATTATGTTAATTTTTATCATGTTTTTATGCTTCATGTGTTGATTACATGTTTAGATGTTAGTTTTCACTAAGACTAGGACTTATACTTGTGCATATAGTGGGCCACAAATAAATCTATATATGTTTGAGCTTGAATGCTTATTTTAACCCATTAGATGTGCTAGTATAGTTTAGTTTTGATGATTCATACATTTTAAACTTGTATTCTCATTTTGGTCTTGTTTTGTAGATCATGTGCTTTACATTTCATGTATATGTGCATTTTGTCAAACCTTAAGTTATACATGTATACCCTCTGAGTCATTTGCCTTTCATGCAAATCTATATATATATATAGACTCAATTGTGTTTAGGGATATGTATGTATACTTATTGTGTTGACAATTCATACATATACCTTGAAATGAAATTTGTTTTGGTGAAAATTTAGTTTTTCTTGATTTCGTGTTTATTTGTTTAACTTCATGTATATGTCTATTTTATCCAAATTATTATTATACATATACATCCTTTTTGAGCCACATGCCTTCATGCATATATCTTAGTGAACTCGTTGTGTTTTGGATATGTATGTATGCTTTAATTTGTATAAGACATACACATACCTTGAAGATTAAATAATTTTGATGACTTTCATTGTTTCAAGGAATTTTGAGCTTAATTGGAAATTTCAATGCCATGTCACACATTACTTGTACACTCACCATTTTTAAAATATTTCTCATGAGTATGTTTTCATGAGCATGTATGGACTTTATTGAATATTGAGTATTTTTAAGTGCTATGTGATTTACATGTGTTTTATGAAAATTATTTTTAGTTTATTCCTTGCTTGAAGAATTTCGTACTAGTTAACAAAAAATTTCCATTTTAACTAGTTCATATTCTTCATTTTGATATGAGTTATACCATGCTTTTATTGTTATGTCAATTGGTATCATTGAACTTTTTCAATTGGTATCAATCTTGATTCTTTTGTATACTCATATGTGTTTATGTATGTATGCCTTCATTTTAATGGTATCAATGTATATTGGTATCTATTTTTTTTCATACATATATGTTTTATTTGTGCCTACTATATTCCTATATCTTAGAGCACAAATATTTGTTTATGCTAAGCTTGAAAACCTTAATGATTATCCTATTTCAATTGATTACTTTTAAATTGGTATCAAGCCTACGCATTTTTTAGTTGTATTTCATAAAGGGAGAGAAAATTTGACTTTCATATTTCAATTGGTATTTGATTTCCACTCCCACACTTTATGATTGGAAATTTGATGTTTATTTTAAGCATATGATATCACAATCAAAATTGTTTATATGGCTTAAA
This sequence comes from Agave tequilana, assembly GCA_038442645.1. Classification (NCBI taxonomy): domain Eukaryota; kingdom Viridiplantae; phylum Streptophyta; class Magnoliopsida; order Asparagales; family Asparagaceae; genus Agave; species Agave tequilana. The sequence continues at coordinate 33,112 of JAVJIF010027870.1, forward strand.
AAGAAAAATACTATCTTTTGATATCAAAATGTTTATGTTTAAATTGGTATCTCAAAATTTTGTTTTGGTATGTTCACTTTCAATTGGTATCAAGATGTACTTCATTGACATATAAGTTTCATTTGGTATCTTAATTGAGTGTACATCTTATGATTTGTTATTTACCCCTTATTTACATCATTTGTGTTATAGAACAAAAAGGGAAGAAGGATTTGGATTTATATGCATGTCTTTGTATGCATTTATTTTTAAAAAAAAAAAGAAAAGTTTTATTCATTTAATTGGTATCTAGAGCACCTTTCACATTTCATTGGTGTCTAGATCATGTTTTTGTTGATAGAAGAATTTGTTTATGTTTTGATTTTGTTTTTACCCCTTTGTTGATGATTGACAAAAGGTGGAGAAAGATTTTGAGTTTATATGCATGCTTATGTTTTTGCATATATTATGATTTTATTGGTATCTAGAACATGTTTATTGTGAATATTTCATTTGGTATCTAGAACCTTTTATTGTTTATGCATATCTATGCATTCATGTTTAATATTCATTGCATATTATGTTTATTTGTTTATGCATGAGTTAAGGGGGAGCTTCTTTGAAGTTTAACTTTAATCCATGCATATATAACTCCATGAGTTTTGTCATCATCAAAAAGGGGAGATTGTTGGCCCAAAGGCCTTCCACTCTAGTTTTGATGATGATTAACTCTTGTAGTTATGTTTACTAATATTCTTGTGAGTTTAAGTTTTAGATCTATTAGCAAGATATTAGTTGGTGATTAACTTCTACAAGGAGTTTAGAAGCTTCACAAGTGATTCCAGGGCTCAAGCTTCAAGATCACACATTGCCTAGCCCATGGATGGAGTTTTGGAGCAAGTCAACTTGAAGATGGAAGATCGTCAAGAAGACTTAGGTATCCTAGTTTAGTTTAGTGTGTTTAGATCCATTTGTAAAGATAAGAATAGTTGATATGCTCAAGTGCACAAAACACACACGTTTTACGTTTGGTTTTTGGTTTTCATGAATAGTTGATCAAAACAAGTTTAATTGATATATGTATAGTTGTTTCATTCTATACATGCATGCTTAACTTTTAAACAAACTTATTTTGATTTTCCTATTCATGTATTGAAAAATCAAGTTTGATAAAAATACAAGTGTTGGTTTTTGATAAAACTTGCAAGACACAAAAATGATTGAATATGTTGTTATATGTCTTGAAATTTTTATCACAAGTTTGTTTATCAAAGTAAAATGATAAAACAATTTTTATGGTAATTTTAAAAGAGATAAAAGATTTTCTAAAATATTTTTAACATGTGTTTCTGTCCCAGAACAGTGGCTGACAGGCCAGGTCGGCCGACCGCACGGGTCGACCGCACCAGAGGCCGGTCGACCCTTGGGTCGACCGACGTGCACAAACCTGTGTACGTTTGGCAGCCACAGGGACGGTCGGCCGGGCGGCCGACCGGACCTGAGAGCAGAGCTCTCTGTTTGTTTGGGTCGACCGGGCGGTCGACCGGGTTGCCCCAACTGTCATATTTTTGACCGTTGGCGGTCGGCCGGGCCAGCCGACCGGTAGCCTGTCAGGCTGCCAGATCAGCCTAACGGCTAGTTTTCTGATGGACCTATTTAAACCCCAATTCTTTGGGATTTTGGCAAAGATTTTTAGAGCTAAAATTTCCTGACTTCTTCAGTGTTTTAAATAAGTTTTCAAAAGAGTTTTAAGTGCCAAAAGATCAATCTTATTTGTTTTGAGTGTTTTGTTTATTTCAAAGAAATTAAGGTTTTGGGAATTAGTTTTTGAGCTAAAATTTATATATCATTTTTGGTGTTTTCCCAAGAGAATTTCTTTGATCAAAACACTTGTTTTCCACACTTGCGCTATATCTTCTATCCTAATCTATTTAGGATCTTTGTTTTGTGGAAAGGAGAGGTTTGTGGTTGTGATATACCACTTGTTGTAAAAACCCTCATTTGTTGGTTGCTCCCTCTTTGGTAGAGGTTGAGGTTGTTGTATTGGGTTGGTGTTTGCTCCCTCTTTGGTAGAGGTGGAGATTTGTGTTTGCTCCCTCTTGTGTGAGGTGGAGCTTGGTGGTGGTAACCCTCTTAGGTAGAGGTGTTGGTTGTTTGGCTAAGGACCTACCCCTCGGTTGTGAGGTGGGTGTTTGAGAGAGGAGTTTGGTACTCCTATTGTTGAAACAAATCCTCTTCGGTAGAGGTTCCCTCGGTGGGAGATAGTGGATTGGAAATCTTACACGGTGGTGTAGGCGGGGATGTAGAGCTAGGGGCTCGAACCTCGAAACATATCTTTGTGTTTGCGTTTGATCCATTGTCTCTTTACTCTCTCTCTCTCTCTTTACTTTGTGCAAAGCATTATTCATATTGTCATATCATTCATATTGTTTGTTGTGCCTTGCATTGATTCATATTGCCTATTCATATTATATGCTTGGTTGTTTGTGTGTGCCTCACTTGTACTTAACCACAAGAGCTTCACATAGCACCTCAACCCATATTTAGGGGAATCAAGAGGAGTTAGTCCAGAGCCCTTCACGGGGAATTCGGCTACACTTGTGTGTTGTATTAAGTGTGTTGCAAGAATTGTTTTAAGCTTCCGCATTTAGAGCACTTAGTTCACTAGATTAGCACTTACACCTATTCACCCCCCCTCTAGGTGTTTTTCAGTCTCCATATCAAGTGGTATTTGAAAACCGTATCATCTGCTAGTGGAGCTTGAGCACTGTGCTTTGTGGGCTATAAGACAACTTAATTTGATTTACAGAAGGTCGGTGACTTAAGAAAGTTGTAGATTTTCAAGCTTGAAGAAATAAAAAATGAAGCCTATGATAATGCTCGAATTTCTAAAAATAGAACCAAACTCTTCCATGATCAGTCCATACATAGGAAGAATTTTGTCCCTGGACAAAAGGTTCTACTGTACAACTCTAGGCTTCACTTTTTTGCCAGAAAACTGAAAATACGTTGGTCAGGACCATTTTTTATTCAAACCATTTTTCTACATGGAGCGATTGAAATTTTTGATCCCAAGAACGGTAATGCATTTAAAGTCAACGATCAGGATTAAAATCGTTCTTCACTACCGAGCTTGAGCCACACAGAACTTTTGAACTGGATCTCTGTGACCCAGTATTGTTTGCAGAGGAAAAACTCGCGTAAAGTTTCCTTGAATCAATTGAAAGTTTACAACGGATTAATACTCCGGTTAAAAGGGAGGGAGGATGTTGAATCTTGAATCCTCCCTTTGTTTAAGGTTGGGTTCTTCAAGTGGCGGTGGAGAGTGAATCTTGTTCTCCGTTGACCAGGTGACCGTCGAGACCTTCCAGGGATCTCCTTTTCGGATGGTAGATGGAGTAACTCAGCTCTGTGTACCAAAACTCTCAAAGAGAAGATAGGCAAAGAGCAACTTGTACGCAGCAAGTTGGCTTGAAGAGTTGAACTCTCTGTATTTCCTTCCTCTCTGTCTGTCGTCTGTTGTCGTCCTTTGTATGTCTCTTCTCCCTGATTTTTTTTCCGACTGTGTCCGTCCCTCTCCTCATAGCGGCGAGGCTATTTATAGAGGTATCAGGGGTGAACGTGCCCCCTAAAAACACTCCACAATGAGGGGTTAACTTCCCCGCTATGTGGGCGGTGACAGGCCCCATAACCAGGGCAGTTATAACTGAGGCGCGGGTTTCAGCCCACGCGCCTTGATACTGAGACGCGGGTTTGGACCCTCGCGCCTTTGAGTTGCTGAGACGCGGGTGTCGAGCCTCGTGCATTTGCTGAGACGCGGCTGTCGAACCCTCGCGCCTTGATGCTGAGACGCAGCTGTCGAGCCTCGCGCCTTGATGCTGAGACGTGGCTGTCGAGCCTCGCCTTGATGCTGAGACGCGGGTTCGAACCCTCGCGCCTTGATGCTGAGACGCGGCTGTCGAGCCTCGCCTTGATGCTGAGACGCGGGTTCGAACCCTCGCGCCTTGATGCTGAGACGCGGCTGTCGAGCCTCGCCTTGATGCTGAGACGCGGGTTCGAACCCTCGCGCCTTGATGCTGAGACGCAGGTTCGAACCCTCGCGCCTTGATGTCGAGACGCGGCTGAAATTCTGCTTTTCAATGGCTTGTCTTTTAGTGATTTTTAGACAGCCTACAAGTATATGAGTGACCAGGCCCTTCTCTGAATTCCCTTGCTTATCATTGTAAAAATCTTTTAGGGGACCTCTTTTTTGTAAATAACCATTTTTCTTTTTCTTTTAAAAAATAAAATAAAAATAAAAAAAATAAAAATATATTTATATATATACATATAAAACAAAATTTTTTTTTAGATTTTGTACAGATTTTTAAACACCAAAAATCCCCAATTCTAAATTCCTAAATCCTCAAAGGGTAAAAAAAAGAAAGTCATAATTTTTCAAGCCTATTTATACCCCTCCTATCTCTCTCACGGGTATCATCACCTGAAATTTAACCTAGATCTGGAGAGAAGAGGAAGGAGCGCCGCCAACCCACCAAACCAGAGCCCTCTGGCCACGACTTTGCCGCAGAAGCGTAAACTTCGTCGAGATTCTGTGGCTTCCTTGTGGATCCAGACGCGCCGCTAGAGTCGGTGCCAGTCACCGTGAAGGGTAGATCCCAGATCTACCATTGTTCCTCTGCAGCCATTGAGAATGCCAGGCAGTCCATCATTAGATCCCCCCCAATGGTTTCTGGGGGTGGTTTGCATGTCCTTTCCCCTCTCTTTACGAATCTTTTCTTCCATAGCTCCCACCATCTTTGCTGAGGAAAATTTTGCTAGGGTTTTCCTGGATGTTAATGGTTATGTTATTATTTTCTAGATCGTATTAGGGAGAAGAATTGGTTTGGATTAGTGTACGACAATGAGGATAGCGATGTGTATTATTGCCCTAATTTGGTAACCAAATTCTACACACACATTGACACATCCACCATTGATCACGATCTTCATACTTTCATTGTACAGTTTCATTTAGAAAATTTTGTTGTCAATATCAACACGATTGAGATCGTCACACGGATCCCCTGTCCACCACAATATAATGCACCATTGCCTCTTATCGATTATATGACTGTTATTATGTGAGATGTGAGGAGAAAGAACGTGGGCTCAAGGCGAGCACCACATTTCTAATGTGCATTGTGTTGGACGATGAGTCCAACACAATATTTTTGGTTTAGATCACACCACATCTTTCAACAGATGGTGCTGCAAATTATACACAGCCTGATGACTAGGCAGCACACGGTTTGTTTGAACACCGTCCTCGGCAACACATGGTTGCCAATTTCCAGCGTACTCGTGCTGCGTAGTATTCACATAAACCCTTATCACTCACCTATGCAGACATTTTCTGCCAGACGAAGTCTTTTCATCATATTATCAGGTCTACATTTTCACAGAGCGTATCATGAGTGCTTATAATAGTTGCCTTCATGCGGTATGGACACCTACCATATTGACAGAGGATGTTCCTGCTGAGACTTCCTCTCAGTGGAACAGAGTGAGGAAGAGGATGAGAGTGCCTTTTGGCAACAATGACCTCCGAGTGACACTAAGGCTTTCATGTCCTCCGTTTGGAAGGGCATGAAGAAAATATTTAAGGAATGTTCAAATCAGCAATCTTCTGGAAACAACCATTGATCAAGGACACCTGGCAGCTCGTTTCTTACCCCCCAAGGCACTGCAGCCTATAAATACACTGTAAATTCACCGTAGAGAGGGTTAGACAAAAAACAGAGAGCAAAGCATCTCCATTGCTTGAGCTACTCTTGTTATTCTTCTCTTGCATCATTGCAACTTAGTCTAGGTTTTTATTTCCAGAAATTGAGTAGGGAAGAGAGAGTGCTATTGTAATTGATTCAGTGACAAATCAATACAAAGATTTCTTCTTTCCTTATTGCTCTTTCTTGCATCTTCTACTTTGTGCTTTTTGATTCATGTCTCTAACAATTGCTAACATCTCTAACAAGCTTTACATTCCATAACTTTTTATTCATGTCTAGCTAATTTTCCTCTTGCATGACTAACTAACTACTAAACCACTAACCCTAACTACTTGAATGATAAACATGAATCTATATCATGCCAATGAGCCTTGTGCAAGCAAGATGTATGGATGGCTTATGATGAAGGGTTCTAACTCTAGCTTTCTAATAAGCAATCTAACTCTCAAATTTAATGCCCTAACTTTATGTTCATGATGCTCTATTGATTGCCTAACTTGCCTGTTTTGATTTGGAGAATGCTCGTTCATCTTTGTCGATACCTATAGTGCATTTGTTCTCACCCTAAGCTCGCCTTAAAACGGATCTTGATAGAGTGATGTTCAAGTTTTTGCCATGTAATGCAAAGTGGAGGGTGAAGAACTTTCATTAGAACACCACATGACTAGTTCTTAATGCACAAGACTCATGAAGGCCAAGGTTACATTGTGAAGCCCTATCTTCAAGCAAGTTAACGGTAAGTAGGGTTAATTAGTAGAATGTCAGCCATGTAATCTTTTCCATTTTCTACAACTCAAAATTTCAAGCAATTTTCCTTTCACTTCTTCAATTTTCTTCAAACTTTTTTTCACTTCTTTTTTCAAAGCTTTCTTCTAAAACTTCTTTTAAAACTTTCTTTTAATTTCTTTAAGCCTTCTCTTTTTTTTCTTTGGTTTCAAATCATCACTTTTTTGAATCCACATTTCTTTTCTCTTTTGTTTTCATTCGCTTTCTTACTCACAACCAAATCACATCACCGACTTCACACTCTTCTTTTTTTCTTTCTTTTATTTTTAGCTGAAACAAGAAGGACATATTTTGAAGAAAATAAAATAAAAAACAGACAAAGCTTCTATCGCTCCCCCTCTCTGTGGATAAGAATCGTCTTACCATTTGACTAGGACAAATAGTTTGAAAGGACACAAGCATAACTATTGAAAGACATAACTCACATCAATAATGAAGTCTTAACTCTGGTGCTTGTATCGTTTCAATCCACTTTCTGATTTTGAACAAAATTTTGGCATAGAAGCTCTGTCCAATTTTTATTTTATTTTCTTCAAAATATGTCCTTCTTGTTTCAGTTAAAAATAAAAGAAAGAAAGAAAAAAGAGTGTGAAATCGGTGATGTGATTTGGTTGAGTAAGAAAGTGAATGAAAAAAAAAAGAGAAAAAATGCGTATTCAAAAAAGCAATGATTTGAAACCAAAGAAAAGAAAAGAGAGCTTAAAGAAACTAAAAAAAATTTTTAAAAGAAGTTTTAGAAGAAAGCTTCTACAACTTAAATTTTTCAAGCAATGTTTCTTTCACTTCTTTAATTTTGTTCAAACACTTTACTAATTAACCCCACTTACCGTTAACTTGATTGATGATAAGGCTTCACAATGGATCCTTGACCTTCACGATTCTTGTGCATTAAAAACTAGCCATGTGGTATTCTAATGAAAATTCTTCACCCTCCACTTTGTGTTACACGGAAAAAACTTGAACATCACCCTATAAAGATCCATTTTAAGACGAGATTAAGGTGAGAACCAAGTGCACTACGGTATCGGCAAAGATGAACAGGTATTTTTCAAATCAAAACAAGCAAGTTAGGCAATCAATAGATCATCAAGAAAATAAAGTTAGAGCATGAAATATAAGAGTTATATTGCTTGTCAGAGAGTTAGAGTTAGAACCCTTCATCATAAGCTATCCATAGCTCTTGCTTGCACAAGGCTTATTGGCATGCCATAGATTCATGTGGGTTATCATTCAAGTAGTTAGGGTTAGTGGGTTAGTAGCTAGTTAGCCATGAAAGAAGAAGATTAGCAAGACATGAATAAAAATTATGGAATGTAAAGCTTGTTAGAGATGTTAGCAATTATTAGAGACATGAATCAAAAAGCACAAAGTAGAAGATGCAAGAAAGAGCAATGAGGAAAGAAGTAGTCTTTGTATTGCTTTGTCATTGAATAAATTACAATAGCACTCTCTCTCTCTCTCTCTCTCTCCCCCACTCAATTTAGAGAAATAAAAACCTAGACTAAGTTGCAATGATACAAGAGAAGAATAACAAGAGTAGCTCAAGCAATGGAGGTTCTTTGCTCTCTATTTTCTGTCTAACCCTCTCTCGGATGAATTTATAGTGGATTTATAGGCTGTAGTGCCTTGGGAGACAAGAAACGAGTTGCCAGGTGTCCTTGATCTGCGGTTGTTTCCAAAAGATTATCACAGAAACAAAGCCGCGTTTTCGCGGCTATGTTAAGCGCATTTGCTCTGATCTAACTCCAGCTATCTGTCTTCTAGAAGGGGATCTCCGGGGAATATCCAACTCTCTAGCACTTAGGCTAGCATTAATCCAAGTTCATCCACTTATCTTTAGGACTAATCTACCCCTAGCTAGAAAGATCTCTCTTGCTCCTCAAGAAAACTCTCTAATAATCTAAAAAATAGATGAAAATTCTGAATTTATGTTACAATCTTTCCCTTGACCTTTGAATTATCTACAAATTACCCAAAAGAGATTTATTAGTAACATCTTTAACATAATATGGTAGGTAATGTGATGATAATGATGCAAAATTAGCCACTAATTAGTACTCGAAAGAATTTAGGAACCTGGAGAGAGTCAGCCCGGTTGTTGATGCTCAAAGGGTATCCAAGAATCTTCACACCAACCAGGAACAAGAGCGAAAGGAGATTGAGGAGCGGATAGCTGAGGAAGCTCGTTGTCTCAATGATTTCAAAGCCTGCTATCAAAATTTGATAGATGATATTCAGAGATCTGCAGCAAGAGCGCGAAAGGTGTGATAGTGAGTGCTCGAGCTGCAATCACTAAGGCACAAGCTTTAATTTAGGACAACGAGTTGAAGCTTACGAATGAGAAAAAGAGGGTGTAGGAGCTCGAGGCTGCTAAAGTTAAGTTCAACGGGAGCTCGATGTCATACGTTGAAACTAGCAGCTCTTAAAGTACAATTCGCTACAAAGGAGCTTTTATCTAAAGAGGAGATAAGGGCTCAGGCTCTAGCGGAGTTGAGGAGGCACGCCAAAGGGATATCCAGCATCTCAAGGACCAAATAAAGTCTCTCACTGAGTGAGAATAACTTTTTATTTCTTTTTTTAACACTCTATCTTGTTTAAAAAAGAAAGTCTCTGTATCACTTTTTAATTTTGATATAAATAAAAGTGATAATTTTACCTTCGTATCATCTTAACTTTCTTTTTGTGTTTTGAAAATTAGACAATTAAAAGCGATTTACTTTGATTACTGAGGTGACAATTAATATAGCAATTCAAAATTTGAGAATTCCATCAAGGAATTTGAATAGGTTACTGTCAGGAATTTGAATAGGTTACTGTAGAGGTATGATGTTAACTTGACAGAAGTTGAATTCGTGACCTGAACAGATTTCTGGACTTGCTATCTTATTGATGAAAATAACAAGTAGAGTTAAATCTGTTGGAGATTTATGGAGATTTTTTTCCGTCAAAGTGTAATGTTAACTTGACGGGTTAGGATTTGTAATTGAAAGCAAATTATATTGTCAGATGTGTGATATTAACTTGACAAGGAGGTGAATATTAAAGATGTGATATTAAATTAGCATTTGGGGATTTCGTTTTCATTGAGAAAATTGGGAAAGTCACTGTCATAGGTTTAATGTTATCTTAACAACGAGGTAAATGCTAGAGGTATGATATTAACTTAGCATTTGACATCTCGCTTCAATAAGAAAGGGCGAGGGAGGATCATTGTCATAAATGTAGTATTTAACTTAACAATGAAATGAATTCTAGAGGTGTGATATTTAACTTAGCATCAAATGTCTCGTTTTCGGTGAAAAAATCGAGAGAATCACTGTCATAGGTGTTGTGTTAACTTGACAGGATTTGTATTGCAATGTGAGCAATTTTGGTCAGAGGTATGATATTAACTTGACCGAGAGATTTTGTGATTTGAGCAATTTGATAGACTTATCATTCTATTGAAGAGAATTGATAAGTTAAAATTTTATCCCCTAGGAATATTGAGGGAAATCACTCTTAGATGTATAATGTAACTCAACTGTGGTTTTGATTGTGATATGAGCAATCTTGGTCAGAGGTGTAGTATTAACTTAACCGAGAGATTTTATGAACTGAGCAATTTAGTGACTTGTCATTCTTTTGAAGAGAATTATGAAGTTAAAATTTTATCCGCTAGGGATATTGAAAAAAATCACCGTTAGAGGTATAATGTTAACTTAACAATGTGGTCGATCACGATATGAGCAATTTTGTTCAGAAGTATAGTATTAACTTAACTGAGGGATTTTGTGATCTGAGCAATTTGGTGGATTGGTCATTCTATTGAAGAGAATTGACAAGTTGAAATGTTATTACCTAGGGATATTGAAGGAAATCACTATTAGAGGTATAATGTTAACTTAACGGGGGATCGATCACGACATGAGCAATCTTGGTCAGAGGTGTAGTATTAACTTAACCGAGAAATTTTATGATCTATGCAATTTGGAGTACTTATCACTCTATTGAAGAGAATTGACAAGTTAAAATTTTATCCTCTAGGGATATTGAAGGAAATCACTGTGATGGGGAGATTCTGTCTCCTCGTTTTAAAATTCCGCAAGTACATGGTTGTTTGATGTAGCACTTGAGGGTCGATCCATAAGGACAGGTGGTTCTTATGGTTTCAGTACTTCTAAGCGAATTGGTAAAAAATTTGTGGGTTTGTGGGTGGAACTAATTATCAATCTAAGAAATCAGGCACCTAGGGTCGAATCCCCTTACTCGAATCAAGTGGTCAATCTCGTTTCTCCATACTAGTCTGTTGTTGCTCACCAAAATTTCTATTTCTATTAGGCAAAGTATGTCTGAACACTAGATGTAAGCACAAGTATTATCCAGTTATATAGTCCATCAAAGGTAATAAAATGGGAGAATAAATTAAAAGCAGAAAAATAGTAAAAGCCTAAGAATGGACCATTAACTCTTGATACATAACCTGTCAAATAACTAGTGACTTTAGAAATAATCTCCTAAAAGTGGTACGTCAGTTAGTGAGTATGCCATCCCAGATAAGAGGTCTAATGTTGATCACACTAAATTCTAGCCTAGGTTCAACTCTCCTAGGTATATGTAAAAAGTCTAGCTATGCATGAAAGGGATGCATGAGACTAAATTAATACCAATTAATAAACTACTAATACAAACTAAACAAATCAACAAATTTAATTAATCAAAAGAGGGAATCTACCTATGCATGATACAACTAACAACGATACAATCGCATAAATTAATCATACTCGAATAACTAAACTAATTAATATAACTAAATCAATTTAAAACTCTCTATATTTATTAAATAATTAACTGAAAACTCTAATTAATTGAACTAATGAAACTACTAATAAAAAAATAACAAATTTACCTTGCAGCGCCGCCCTCCTTTCAAACTGGGCAAAGGCGCGGCTTTCGTCAACTGGAGAGACTGTTAGGCGCCCCTTCCTTCAAATTGGGGGCGCCCTGGCGCCCCTTCCTTCAACTGGGGGCGCCCTGGCAGGCCGCCCCCTTTCTTCAAACTGGGGCGCCTGTTAGGCACCCCCTTTTTTTCAAATGGGGGCTGGCTTCCCCCTCTTTTGGACAGAGGTGCTAATTAATGGCGCCTCTTTAGGTTCTCTCTCTCTCTCTCTCTCTCTCTCTCTCTCTCTCTCTCTCTATCTTTAGAAAATAAAGAGAAAAAGAAGATGAAATATCAAAGGAAATTTACCACAAAGAAATCAGCCTCCAAGAGAAGAAAATAACTTCTGAAAAAAATTGCAGAAAATTGAGAAAGTGAAAAAAATCTAAGGCCCCCCAAACCCTAGCCTTTACATGTATATTTATAACCTAGGGTTTGGCTATTTTACATGAAAGTCTAAAATAGTTATAAAATTACATGGAGAATCGTTAAATTAATTTTTCACTTTTGCATCTCTGTCCATTTTGCGTTTAAGCCCCTGACTTCTGCAAAATTACGTTTTCACTCAAACTGGCCTTGAACTCTTCCTAATTGATCGTAAATTTATTTGATGCAAGCTTTAGACGTAGTAGAGCGATTCCAGCGGTGTCAAGCCTTCTATCTCGCCTTCAACTCCTTTTAACGCACTTTACGGTCTCGAAAAGATTGCTTTTGTGGTCCAATCTTCTCTTAATAACTTTGTCTGCAAAATACATTAAAAATACTCAAGTAGCATTATTTGTAACAACTAATAGATAAATAAGAGTATGAAAATATGGTAAAATTGTGCTCAACAAATGCTCCCACACCTATCTTTTGCTAGTTCTTGAGCAAAACTAATAAAAAGAAAAAGAAAAAAAATTAAACTACCCTAACTCACTTTCGTAGGAATCACGGTTGCACTTAGCATGTGCAACAAGCCGTTAAACCCTAAGTTACCTCTAGAGGACGAGTTTAATCTCGTGAGGTTTTCAGGATTACACCCACAAAATCTAAGAAAGTTAGATTAAGAAATAAATAAAAGTAAAATAAGGATAACCGAAAATCAAGAAAAGAAAAATAAATCATTTTTTTAGTTAACTATCCAGCACGATTATCAATTTCCATGAGTTTCATTTTCAAGTAAAACATCAATTCAAGAAATCATATTGGCTATAAAATAAGTCTCAAATCTAAAACTTTACACCGCCTGTTCTAAGTTTCAGATCCTATGTACCCCGTGATCGTGATGTAGTTCTCAAGCTTGAGAATATTTAACTACAATTTTTATACTTGTTTTTATGATAACATTTTTTTAACACTTTTTTAACTATCTTTCGCGTAGATATCGAGATTTCCTGAGGCCAAGGTACCTAGCTATTTGATAATCAAAATTAGTATATTTTATGATATCTTGTCCTATTAGGCTTCTCAGCTACCCATGTAGCGAGCTTTGGGCCAATGCTCTCAAACCAGATGGTCTTAGAACAATAAGTGTAAAAACACTCCTACGAACTTAATTACTCAAGCAATTGATGCCACATGATAAGATTTATTAATAATATTTTACTATATAATAAATTTCTTTTTAGTTGTAATCAATATCCTAAGCCTATGAACTAATAGTGTAAGTGCTGCTGGGTACATAATCACTTAGACTAAGTTTAGATGGTATGTCCGGTTTAGATTCTAATCTTTATTTTAAGACTTTATAACTCTTTCATCCTTATCTTTCCCTTAAAATCCACTCATGGATACTAAAGCACTCACATACTAGCTAATCATTTGTAGAAAATTTTCAAATTTTTTATTTTTTTTAAGAAGACTCCTAAAAGAAAATAGAGAGAAAGAAAGAAAATAAAATAAAACAAAAAAACCCCAAATCGAAACAAAACCAAAAAGACTCCTAAAAGAAAAGAAATATGTGAATCTCCCCCCACACCTAAACTGTGCACATAATATCCTCATGCATATACTTGAATACAGAGATAGAATGATATAGCATATAATACACACCTCCACATACGTGTACACAATCAAAGAATAAAGCATCCAATTCAAGCATACATGAGCAAAATGTATTAAATAAATATGCTGAAATTAGAATTACTCATAATGCACTGAAAAATTTAGTTGTAGAAGCAACCAAAATCACTCCATGTGTGTGTGCATCCTCGTTTATCCTGTATCACTTACAAATAACTTTGCACATAGGTTAGAGAAAGAGATACATAAAAGACTTATTAAGACTGACTCAACCAATAAAGAGGAAATAAAAAGACTCAAAAATGAAAAAAAAATAAAACATATTATATATATATATATTATATATATATATATATATATATATATATATATATATATATATATATATATATATGTATGTATGTACAATTTCACAACTCCCCCACACCTTGATCTTTCTAGGTCTATTCCCTCGAGCACTCTTCCCATCATTCCAATGGGTTCTCTTCATGGGATAAATAGAGAGGTTAATCTTTTTGTCATCTTTAATTTCTTCCTCTCCAACTTGTTCATCACTTTTCTCCATCTCCTCCTTCTCTTCTTCCCATACCTTTTACTCATAAATTCATCATTATCACACAACATAATTAGAGTGTCCACAATATGATTGCCTATGAATTTAAGCTCATCTTCAAACATCACTTCAAAACTTAAATCAACTATTTTCTTTGGAGGTGTGTAATAACCAAAGCATCCCTAACCCATTCATCCAAACATATGAGTTCGTCTTCAAATAGATTTTCAGAGCTTTGATTAATTAGAGATTCTTGAATCAAGTTTTAAAAAGTTTGATTGATAGGTAGTAAAAAATGCATAATTGTCATTACATTTACTATCACATTTTCATATTTATTCCTATAATTATGCACTATTACTAATGTTTTGTTATTTAATGTGTGTAGGCCTTGAGTATTATTTTTAAATAACGAATAAAAGCCTAAATGAAGCCCAAAAGCCCATGTCCAAGCCCAAGTGCAAAAGTGCAATTACCAAATGTCAAAGTTGCAATTACAAAGTGCAAAAGTTGCAAATACTAAAAAGAGGGAAGGGATAGACTTCTATTCAACCCTAAATGCTTGCAGGATGAGGATAAATATCAAAAAAGGAGAGTGCAAAGATAAAATTCGTTTTGGAAGAGATTTGGATTTAGGGTAACTTGCTTCCCAAGTTATCCCGAATTTTCAAATTAAAGGGTCGAGATGCCAGATCTAAACGGATAGACTAAGATGGACGGACCAGAGGAGGCCACGCGCGAAAGCGCGTGGCCAGGGATAAGACCGTGGTCGCGGAAACGCAGCCAAAGCCGCGTTTCCGCGCAGTATGGATGAGGCTGAATACCAGATTTCGTGGCTGAGTTTTACCGGGACTCTACTTCCTCCAGCGCCTATAAATACCCCTGCAGAGCAACAGAGAGGGCTATCCAGAGACGGGAAATTAGGGTTTCTTTAGTTTTCTCTTTAAATTTCTGTAATTGTAATTTCGCTTTTAGCATATTGTGGAGAAGAAGGAGCATTGTATTTGGAAGAGATTTCGAATAAAGGTTACCTTTTTGCCATCTCAATTCTTGTCTTTTAATTTCGTTTTTCTTCTCTGCGATCTTTCTCATTGTTTTGTTTTTCTTTCTTTCGCAATTCTTCATATTAAACAAAATACAAAAAAAATTGAAAATATAAAAAAAGAAGATGATTAACTAATTCTTAAGTGTGGTTTGCTGATTTCTAAACAACCCTAGAGCAGTTTAGGAATCGAATGGATTGATAACAATTGTTAGAAACCCTAGGTTTAAGACAGATCACTTGAAGATTAAATTGATGACTAGTTTTTCTAATCTAGGTTACAGCTCTAAACAATTCTTCACAACTTCATGCTTAAGTACTTTGACAGCATAACCTTAAGGTAAAGCTTTTCTCATGCTATACTTAGAAGTTAGGATGAACACTTGTTGGATTTTTAGGAGTGCAACTAGTAAGATTCTAAGATCATTTTCTCTTGCTTGAATCTTCTATAATAAACCTAGGATAGATTTCATGTATCTCAAGATGATATTCAATATCCAAAACTTGCACTACGGGTTGTGGTAAAAGATCAAAACCGCATCTCTCCAATCATATATTTCAAATCTAATATCTCTTTTGTCTTATTTTAAGGATACAGAGAAATCGTCCGAAAAGCTTGCATCGCATCCTTCCCTGTGGATCGACCCGCTTTGGCCCTTGCTGCAGCGGATAGCATTGAGACTGAGAATTCTAACTCTTAATCTTTTTCTTTGCAATCTCAGTTTTTCAATCAAAATTTTGGCGCCGTTGCCGGGGGAACGGCACGATTTTCTCAAAACTAACTCGTTTATTCTTTCTGTTTGCAGGTTCAGAGAACAGGAAAACTAACAGCAGCAAGGACATATAGCAACTCTGTGCCTCTGCCCTCAAAGGAGAGCAACAGGGCCTACTACAGAGCCGCGCAAACGCGGCAAAAGCCGCGTTTCCGCTGCCTAAGTAGTTCACTACTCACCCTGTTTTCTGCAGGTTGCTGCAAATTGCAAATCTGATTTACTGCTCTGTTACAATTTTCTCTGTGATAAACCTGCACACTGCTAATTAATTAACAGTAACTCATTTGTTGAAAAATAAAAAATTAGACTCTTGCATCTTAGGCACGTGTCTATTTAATTTTTTTAATTCTTTTGAAGAGTGCTGGCGACAAGGTACGTTTGCATTGCATATAGATTAGGAAACACTCTTGGCTGATTTACTGCTTTTTGAGTGATTACTTATCTACTGCTTTACACGTACACAAAAAAAATTCTAAGGGCAAAACCCATTAACAAGATAAGGTGGGATTTCATCACCCTTCCTTGGCCCACAAATCATCTCCGTCACACTCACAACCCTAACCTTAAGTAAAAATTGACTAGACGTTGGCCCTAGGTTAACTCGGACTCACTAGGAGATTGGCCGAAGGAGGATGTTGTTCGAAATTAACTCTTGCTAAATCGGTGTCTAGGCAGGGGATTGAGGGCCGAAAGCCCGAAGATCGGTGGTTATTTAATTAAGGAACGTCTTTGACGGAAAACCTCCCACCGGTCTTGCCACCTACCTGGCCGATTAACTTGTGGTTAAGGTCGGCAATATACCTCCTAAGGACAGTCTAAAGTTAGGAGTCGTCTAGGTCAAGGCTTACCCTAGAATAGGAATTTTGATTGTTTTTCTTTTTTTATTGATTGATTGGGTGAACTTGTTTGCTAATTGTGCATGTCCGCTTGGTCGAGAGACCCACTTACATCTAGACTAACTAGAACTAGTTCACCACCCGAGCAAAAGCCCGACTCACACATGGCACAATCACTGTCACTCCAAGATAGGTTCTATCCTATTAGGACCTCTCTTCCTTCTTGCATCAAGTTAACTGATGAAGGTGTTGACCAATTTGAGCTCAAGTCACAATACATCAACACTCTTCCCAAATTTCATGGACTTGAATCCGAGGACGCATACTTCTTCATAAGGAATTTGAAGAAGTATGTCTCATGATGAAGATACCCAAGCTAGGAGAAGATGCCATCAAACTACGATTTGTCCCATTTGCTTTGAAAGACCTAGCAAAGAAATGGCTCTACAGTCTAGAGGCCGGTTCAATATCTTCGTGGGATAATTTCGTTAAGGCCTTCTTAAAGAAATTTTATCCCGTCCACAAGACTGCACTGATTAGGAAGAGCATCTTACAGTTTAAGCAAACAGCCAATGAACCTTTTTGAAATATTTCGAACGTTTTAAGGACCTCCTTGCCCAATGCCCTCAAATGGGATAGAGAAATGGGGACTTTGCCAAGTTCTATATGATGGATTAGAATATCAAACTAAAACGCTATTAGAATCCATGTGCCAAGGAGGATTTCTAAAAAAGAACGAAAATGAAGGATGGTTATTATATGAAGAATTAGCTGATAATACCATCCAATGGGAACCAACTCCGGAAAAATTTAGGACTAATGATCCTACTTCTTCTAAAGGAGGTATCCATTCCATTGAGGCCAACATAGCTACCGATGCTAAGTTAGCTGCGGTGATGCGAAGACTAGAGGCTCTTGAAACTAAAGAACAAGCCTCTGTGAACCAAGTCAGCCCAACACCTTTGGCGGGCTGCACTTATTGTCAAGACATGAACCATGTGTTCGAGGAATGTCCCGTCTTTATCGCACATCAAACCTTGCCCGAGCATATGAGTGCGACCTTCACAAGTCCCGCCAACAATCCATATTCGCCCACCTACAATCCCGGTTGGAGAAATCATCCCAATTTTTCATGGGGCCCAAGCATAATGATCAAACTAGGCCCAAATTCTCCAACAATTTCCAAAATCCGCCCTATCAACAAAATTTCCCTAGTCAAAATCCTCCACCCTCTTTCCAATATTCACAAATGGAAACAAGGCTCTCCAACATGGAAAGAAAGGTGGACACTCTAGTTAAAAGCCATGACACGCTGGCTCAAGTCTTGACCAGGATAGAGATCCAAATGAATCAACAAGAAAGACAAAGGGGAACTCTACCAAGTCAACCATTGCCAAACCCTAGGAATCCTAGGCAAGCCAATGAGGCTCAAGACCAAACCACTGTAACTTGGTTCATACACTAAGATCAGGGAAACAAGTTGATAATCACATATCCATGCCACCGGGCCCATCCCAGTTATCCATTCCATCTAGTTCCACTCCATCTCTACAAAGCTCCAATGAAACTGAAGTTGAGAAATCAGCAGGACAGGTGCACCAGCCTATAGCCCCATTTCCGAATAGGCTTAGGAATAATAATAATGCATATATGGAGAAACTACTCGAGGTATTCAATCAGGTTAGGCTCAATATACCACTTCTTGATGCAATCCAACAGGTCCCTAGTTATGCCAAATTCCTTAAGGACATGTGCACCAAGAAAAGAAAGACAAATATGCCTAAGAAGGTTTTTCTAGCCACTAACATTATGAGCTATTGTCCAACCAGATCCCAGTCAAGTACAAGGACCCTGGTTGCCCCACCATTCTTGCACAATAGGCCGAGCTGAAATCAATCGAGCACTCCTCGATTTAGGAGCTAGCATTAATTTGCTTCCTTTCTCCGTATATCAACACTTGGATTAGGAGAACTCAACCCAACCCAAGTTACAATCCAGTTGGCTGATCGCTCAATCAAGGTTCCTAAGGGAGAGATCAATGATGTCCTCATACGAGTGGGATAATTCATTTACCCAGTCGATTTCATTGTTTTAGAGACACAACCTGTGTCTAATCCTAGGTCCCAAACTCCCGTCATCTTAGGACGCCCGTTCCTAGCAACCGCTAATGCAATCATAAATTGTAGAAACGGATCAATGAGATTGACTTTTGGGGATATGACCAAGGAAGTCAATGTTTTCAACTTAGGTAAGCATCCCTACGACATGACCGACCAACCCTTTGAGGTTAACTTCATTGAAAACATGACGAGTGAGCACAATGAGGAGATCACACTAGAGTCAGAGGAAGAGGAAGAGTTAGAATCAAGTGATCTCAACCTTGATGAGATTGAATGGGCAGCAAATCCAAGTTCTATAGAGATGGAAGAGTCAAGCTTAACACCTCCACCCATCGAGTCACCTCCTTCATTGGAGTTAAAGGCCTTGCCTAAACATCTTAAGTACGCCTACCTAGGTGAACAAGAGACGTTACCGGTCATAGTTGCATCCAATTTGACTAATAGGCAAGAGGAAGACCTACTGGCAACCCTTAGGAGACATAGGGAAGCCATTGGTTGGACTATGGCAGATATCAAGGGACTGAGCCCTACAATAGTCCAGCATCGAATCCATCTATAGGAAGGGGTTAAACCAAAGAGGGATCCACAGCGTAGGCTAAACCCACTCATGCAAGAGACTGTACAAGCTGAAATAGTGAAACTGTTAGATAATGGGATCATTTATCCCATTTCCGATAGCGAATAGGTTAGCCCAATGCATGTGGTCCCTAAGAAGTCTAGCTTTACTGTGGTAGAAAACGATAAGCATGAGTTAGTGCAAACACGATTGCCTACCAAGGTTCGAGTATGCATAGACTATCGCAAGTTGAACGCCGCAACTAGGAAAGATCATTTTCCTTTCCCATTTATCTACCAAATGCTGGAACGATTAGCCGGTCATGTGTATTACTGTTTCTTGGACGGTTATTCAGGGTATAACCAAATCCCAATAGCCCCGGAGGACCAAGAAAAGACAATGTTCACGTGCCCATTTGGGACATTTGCCTATCGTCGAATGCCTTCGGCCTATGTAATGCCCCGCCACATTCTAACGTTGTATGTTAAGCCTTTTTTCTGATATGGTCAAGCGCTTCTTAGAGATTTTCATGGACGACTTCTCCGTCTATGGAAATTCATTTGACCAATGTCTCCATCACTTGGAGCTAGTGCTGAATAGATGCACCGAAAAGAACTTGACCCTCAATTGGGAAAAGTGCCACTTCATGGTGCAGCATGGGATTGTCCTAGTCATGAGATATCTAGGGAAGGGATCAAAGTAGACAAGGCTAAGGTGAAGATCATAGCCAAACTTCCAATTCCACGATGCGTGAAGGACATTCGGTCTTTCTTAGGACACGCTGGGTTTTACCGTAGGTTCATTAAGGATTTTAGCAACATTACTAGACCCCTTACAAACCTTCTAGCTAAAGACGTGCCCTTCATCTTTGACGATAGGTGTAATAGTGCGTGGGAGAAGTTGAAAGTGAAACTTATCTCTGCACCTATCATCTCACCTCCGGACTAGTCCAAACCTTTGAGATCATGTGCGATGCCTCAGATTTTGTGATAGGCGCTGTCTTAGGATAGCGTAAGGATAAC
Source organism: Agave tequilana (assembly GCA_038442645.1). NCBI lineage: Eukaryota > Viridiplantae > Streptophyta > Magnoliopsida > Asparagales > Asparagaceae > Agave > Agave tequilana. The sequence continues at coordinate 53,469 of JAVJIF010027870.1, forward strand.
AAGCAGCACGTGATCTATTATTCGAGTAGGACATTCAGTGACGCCCAAATGAACTATACTACTACCGAGAAGGAATTCTTGGCAGTAGTGTTCGCTTTGGAGAAATTCCGCCCATACCTACTTGGGACCAAGACTACGATTTTCACCGACCATTCTGCACTTCGATACCTAATGCTAAAAAAAGATGCGAAAGCTCGACTCATTCGTTGGATCCTTCTTCTTCAAGAATTTGATCTCGAAATTCGAGATAAAAAAAGGTGTTGAAAATGTTGTCGCAGACCATCTCTCTCGTGCCAAACGCACCTTCCGACGAACTGCCCATCAATGACAATTTTCCTGATGAACAACTTCTAGCCATCTCTAAGGAACCATAGTTTGCCGACATAGTAAATTACTTAGTCACAAACCAAACACCACCTAATTGGTCAAAAACAGGATAGATACCGATTTTGTCTCAAGTCCGGTATTACATATGGGAAGATCCACCCTTTTCAAATATTGTAGCGACCAAATTATTAGGAGATGTGTCCCCGATGAGGAAACTAGAAGCGTTCTAGCCTTTTGTCATGAATTTGCTTGCGGTGGACACTTTAGTCCCCGCAAAACTGCCGAAAAGATCCTACAAAGTGGCTTTTATTGGCCAACTTTGTTTAAAGACGCATTCAATTTTGCAAAACGTGCACAAGATGTCAAATGATAGGAAGAATTTTCAAAAAAATATGATGCCCCTAAATTCAATTCTAGAAGTAGAACTTTTCGATGTCTGGGGCATTGATTTTATGGGACCCTTCCCTAACTCGTTTGGGCTCAATACATCTTGTTGGCCGTAGATTACGTATCGAAATGGGTTGAAGCCGTCCTTGCAAGACAAATGACAACAAAGTTGTTGTCAAATTCTTGAAAGAAAACATCTTCTCGCGCTTTGGAACCCCTCGTGCCATAATAGTGACAATGATACACATTTTTGCAATAGAACTTTTGAAGCTCTTATGCGAAAATATGCCATAACTCACAAGTTATCTACGCCCTACCATCCTCAAACCACCAGTGGACAGGTAGAAGTTTTCCAATAGGCAAGTCAAGCTTATCTTGGAGAAAACTGTGAATCAGAATAGAAAGGACTGGTCTACCAAAATTGGTGGATGCCCTATGGGCATATAGGACTGCCTTTAAGACGATTCTAGGAATGTCTCCATACAGACTAGTCTTTGAAAAGGCTTGCCACCTTCCTGTTGAGTTAGAGCACCGGGCCTTATGGGCAATTAAGCACTGTGAATTTCGATCTAGATAAGGCTGGTGAGCTTCGAAAATTGCAAATTTCTGAACTAGAGGAATGAGGAACGAAGCATATGACAATGCGAAAATTGCGAAGGATAGGGTTA
>JAVJIF010027871.1:0-70999 GCA_038442645.1 Agave tequilana
TATAGGAGCGGGGATACCTGCTACTTAGAACCCTATGTCCCAAGTCGGTTTGCTCGTCAGTTCGGGTATGACTAATTATATGTAGGTAACCCGAACACCAGCCTGGCCTTCATGGGGAGCCTCATTGATGGTGCTCGTGCCTGACGGTTCTTTATTGCTGGCTGTACTGAAGCGCGGCTGTGCATGCCGCTGAGAATCCGAATCTTCAGTTAACTCTGGGGTTCTATCAGTGGTACCAAGCTTTGAACTCCACATCAACGGGGTTTTCTATCAACTCATTTTGCGTGAAATTGATCTCTTAGCGGCTTAAGCGAAAAGTCACCGAGAGGGGCGAGGGCAGGCGGGTCCGTGTGCCAGGCCTCGGAGAGTTCGTCACCACCGCTGATAGTGAGGCTTCTGACGCAAAATGTCCCCGCTTTGAGGGAGACGCGGATGCTGGGGTTCCACCAGAGGCTCCCGGTAGGGTAGGCATATCCCTATGGAGGACGTGAAAGTAGAGGAGGTGGAGGAAGAAGATCTCGACGTTCACTTCAAACGAAAGCGGCAAGGCGGATCTCGCAGGAAGAGGGTAGTAAAGAAGCCTCATCCCTACACCCCCGCCGTTATTGCAGAGGGTGAATCAGCCGTGGTGCCTCCTCCTCCCGCTCCGTTAGTCATTAAGCTATCGGCTCTGAGGCAGACTGTTGATAAAGCTATTCCTGACCTGAGTAAGATCAGTTCCATTCTTGCAATATATATTTATATATATATTTCATGCAACTCATTCGTTTATCCTATGATTCAGGAATCGAGATGGAGAAAGAACCGAGAGTCGAGGATGTAGGAGAACAGGGGATTATTATGATCCTCTGTTCACTTATAAAGAGGGTGATGAGGTTAGCTACTTCGTCGTCTCAGAAGACTCTGGAGGTGACGCGGCTGACATCGGTCCTTCAGGTGTCGGGACCTCAAAGGAAGTTCCTTATCCTCTAGCTTTATAGGATGCACCACAGAAGGTTCGGCGAGTAAAGGTGGGCCGGCCGTCCATCTTGACTCTGCCAAAAACTTTCTTATGGAGCCTGAGGGGACTGATGCCGGCGTCGAGGAAGTTTGGAGAGAAACTGCAGCCAAGATAATTGAGGCGATATCATCTTTCGGTAATACTTTGATCTTTTGAAAGTAATTCTCTCCTAATATTCATTATGCCTTGCTCAAACAAAGTCCTGCTATAGATGTTCCACCTTTGGGTGCATTGACTCCAAGAGAGTCAGCCAATCTTCCTGAGGGAATCAGGGGTGAAGTAAGTACTTCGACCGCAGTGGACACTGCCGAGTTGGATGCTTTGTATCACAACTTTCCCTCTTATCAGCCCGAACTGGTCAGTAAAAAAGAGGCTGAGGGGACAGTGGTTACGGAACTAATCTCACTTCCAACTATATCGGTAAGTGAGATGCCAGTAGCTTCGCTAACGCTACCTATCCTGCAAACTGCGGAGCTGAAGGTGATTATCAGTCCTACTTCTCCAACACTGGTTGTCGAGCCAGTCCTTCCTGAAATAGTCACCAGCCCTACTTTCATTGTGGCTAGTGTATTAGTTTCAATGAGGACTTCTCTGAGATCACCGGCTATTCCTCACATTTCTCTAGCCAGTGCTTCTACCATCCCTTCTACAGTTATATCAGTGAAATCGGTGGAAGCTTTGCCTTCAGGGGCCACTCGTTCACCAAGAGTAGTTGAAGCCGAGAATGAATTTGTGGCTGAGCTAGTCGACAGCTTTTATAAGGGCTTGAAGCGATCTGTTGCTTTGGTCTTGAAGGGCTCGATTACCTCGTTCTCTGTTTTGAAGGTGGTCCTCTCTCGAAGTATTGATAGCATTCGAGACTTTAGAGGAGATAACTAAGCTGCTACATTAGAGCTTCTGGTGGAGAGGCTTAAAAGGAATGTAGACAAATAGCGCCGCCTCAGCCATTCAGACTTAGACTCCTCAGTCAATGAATAACTTGAACACCTCGCTGCTCAAATGCGTGAAGCTCATCTTGTCGCTGAGGAAGCAGCTAAGGAAATTTCTTCAGATTTGAAATCCTTGGAGGCAAGGAGAGTAGAAATTGGGGATGCCATAGATGCTTCCAATAGTGCTCTTCTCGACATTGAGGATAAGATTGAAAAGGCCAAGGAAATGATCAAGAAGGTCAATCTTCTTTTTATCCAAGGCTGAACCAGTGCGTCTTGAAGAGATCGCTCGGCTAGAGTAGCTTAAGGCTCAAAATGATGAAGTCCTACAACAAGAGCTAGCACAGAGGGCTTCTTTGGCTGAAATTGAGGCACGCCTGTCCCAAACAGCGAGCTTTAATGAGGCCGAGTTGAGATCGCAGGCATTCATCAGAGCTACTGAGGAGAGGAAGAATAGGCTGGCCATCCATGAAGAATGGATCAAGTCCTACGAAGCACCCTTGTAGCTTGTAATCCATGTATCTCTCTTTTGGAATCAATAAAAAGTAATTTTATTTGACTCTTTCTGTTATATTTTCAACTTATTTTATCTTCTGAATTTACAATTCTTACTTTCAAGTTGTACTACAATGGTATAACTAAACTAATTAGAGGTGATAAACTGATTGGATTAGTTATAAATTTGAGAAATGGCTTGACTCAAATCATATTGAGATGAGGATGGAAGAAATGAGCTTGACGATCTTTACTGTTCAAAGCTAAATATTACGTAACAGATTAAAGATTATCAGATGACCTGGATATGATGATTAGTAATCACCAGATACGAATCCTTGTCGTTAAGAGGTGACGAACTGGACATAACGACAAAGAAAGATGAGATTGGATATTCATCCGTTCAGAGGTGATAAACTAGACATAACCGATTAGAAATTACCAACTCGGAGTGTTTACTGTTCAGAGGTGTTTGAACATAACAGTAAGCAAAAGGGAGGCTTGGCTATCAGTTAGTTCAGAGGTGATAAACTGGACATAACTGATTGAGAAGCCACCAAGCTCGAAATTTTGTCATTCAGAGGTGATAATCTGGACATGATGACAAAGAAAGATGAGATTGGATATTCATCGGTTCAGAGGTGACAACTGGACATAATCGATTAGAAATTATCAAACTCGGAGTGTTATTGTTCAGAGGTGTTTGAACATAACAGAAAGCAAAAGGGAGACTTGGCTATCTGTCAGTTCAGAGGTGATAAACTGAACATAACCGATTGAGAAGCCACCAAGCTCGAAATTTTATCATTCAGAGGTGATAATCTGGATATGATGACAAATGATGGTAAATTCGATTTTAGGGACCCGTCTATTCAGAGGTGATATACTGGACATGATAGACTAAGACACACTAAACTCTGAATCCGCTGCCAGAGGTAGTCGCATTAACTTAGCAACTAGCCCACTAGGGACTACAAGGGTGAATTGGATCTGGGCACCCGTTGGTTCAGAGGTAATATGGACATGACCAATTAAGAGACATCAGGCTCAATTCGCTGTTCAGAGGTAGTCATATTAACATGAGAGTAAGAACTCCTGACCTTGATAGAGGGAAGGAGAACAAAGTTATGGACTTATCTGTTTAGAGGTGGCAAACTGGACATGACAATTGAAGTACCATAAGAAGGGAGATCTAGGTATCCGTCGATTTAGAGGTGATAAACTAGACATAACCGATTAAAAATTGCTAGACCCAAAGCCTTGCTGTTCAGAGGTGACAAACTGGACATAATGGCTAAGGAATAGTCCCTACTAGACTGAAAGATGAGACTTGATTATCTGTAGGTTCAGAGGTGATAACTGGACATAACCGACTGAGAAGCCACCAAGCTCAGGATTTCTACCATTTAAAGGTGACAAGCTAGACATAACAGTAAAAGAATAACCCCATGGGGGGAAATAGGATTTGATTATAAATCTGTGGGAAATTGATATCTCCTTTGGACATTTTTGGAAGAAATTGTCAAAGGTATATTGTTAACGTGACAACCATGAAAGTCCATCGGGGACTAAGTGAAAAATAATAGACTTTGAAGAGAGTCTACTAGAGATTTACTGGGGTGCTGAGAAATATAAATCTCATGAAAGACTATATGTCAGAGAACTCTGTGAGGATTTGTAAAGCAACTTGTCAGAGGTGTGATGTTAACTTGACAAGGATCATTTACTGTCAGTGATGTTTGAACATAACAGTAGTTTGAGTAGACCTGTCATTCTTTTGAAGAGAATAATAAGCAGAGTTAATTCACTGGGGATGTTAACCAAATTTGTAGGGATATTTGTTTTATCCACCGAGGAGTAGGCTAGAGTCTTACTATCCGAGTTTTAATGTTAACATGATAGGTTAGACTCGTCATTTCGTAAGGGATAAGAATACCTTTCTATGTGGTCTTACCATTCCATGGAATTGGTAAGTGATTTTGGAAAGGGAATCAAATGGGAACAGGTCCCTTAGGATTTTTAGCAAATCCTCAACTGTCCACAGATTTGATATACCTTTACCAACTACCATTTGAGTTGGGCTAGCCATGTTATTCCCCTCAGCATGATGAGTTATCAAGGACTTATGTTGGGCTTAAAGGCTAACATTTCCCTCTATCCTTTGTCGTTGTAGGCCTTGGATTATTTTGCTACTTTGAGTAACGCGATGCTTCCCCTAGGTTTTCACTCTGTAGGTGAATCGGGGTTTAAAGGAGTAGACACGAATTCCGCGAGACCTCGATTTGAAGATTATCGTTCCTCGTGGATTCTCTGCCTATCTTTACCATGTTTCCGTATTGGAAAGATTCTGCTGAAGAATGTGTCGCGAGCCTTCTTCAATGAGTTCAGCTTGTCAAGTCATCAGACAGACTTATTTGTTTGGTTGGACCTTTTGTCGTTGGGTCAAACTTGTTCTCTTCTTCAATGTCAAAGGCGTTCGAACGGCTCGATACTAGCTGAGTGAATTCGTAACCTTGATTCTTCTTTGATACAACTGGTGTTCGATTGGCTCGATGAAGGTCTTGATCAGAGGTGTAATGTTAACTTGATCATGAGAAGGATCTTATCAAGGATAATACTTCTTTAGAAACTTCTCGTTGATTGGCATAATGAGTAAGTCTCCGTCTGAAGTCATAAGGTGATATGCTCCATTTGAATAGACTGTTTATATCACAAACGGTCCTTCCCATTTGGGCTGAAATTTGCCTTTGGTTTTGTGCGTCATGATCATCAGTCGTCTGACGGCTAAAATCAAATCTCCTTTCTGGAAAATCCTTTGCAAACCTTCTTATTGAAGGTCTTTGAGATCCGCGCTTGATACAACTCAATATGTTGTTGAGCTTGTAACCGCTTCTCATCTAGGGCTTTGAACTCTTGGAGACGCAAGCGATCATTTTCCTCTTTTGTCATTTGATTAGTCTATAATTCTGCATTATTATATCGCATTTCTCACAGTTTTAATGAATAAATAGTCGTCTTAATCGTGTTTTGGTCTTAATTGCAGGTAAATCCAAAGTCTAAGGGCAAAGAGGGAATAAGAGCCTAATTCACCCCAATTTATGGTAATTAATCCCGCAATTACTTGGAGGCCAAGCAAGGGATTATCTAGAAGATTCATTGAATCTAGCCTCTTGCGCACATCAGACGAATCTGCGGTCAAAATTACCCGAAACTGGATATACCACGAAGCGTCTCGAAGCCAGACGGAGCCACAGACCAAAACCAGGGACCAGAGTCCCTGGTATTGCCGCGGATCCGCGGTAATCATTGCGGATCCGCGGCAATCCTGTGGATCCACGCGTCGATTTTCGACGCGTGGCCCCGTCTCGTCTTCTGGAGCCTTCTTCTGCCTATAAATAGACCTGCAGAGAGCCAAAACGCAAGCAGTCTTCGTTTTTAGGAGTAGGTGTAGATTTTAGGAGTAGTGTAGGTGAGTGTTCTTCATTTCTTGTATTTTCTTTTCTTTTTAGATCATTGTAGTAGGGCTGAGTGATTCATAGAGAGAGAGATTGAGAGGGATTGATGTAATAGAGAGTGACACTCTATGTAAAGGTGCCTCCTTTCTCCTCCATTATAATCTCCTTCACCTTCTAACATGATTTCTTGCTAGTTTTTCTTCTCATGGCAACCTAACTACTAACCACTAACCATCTAACCACTTACTTGATAATCCACATGAATCGGTTGCCTCTACAAGGCCTTGTTCTTGCAAGAGCCATTGATGGCCAAAGATGATGGGTTCTAACATCTAACTTGCTAACTTGCTAACCAAGCTAACTCTCTTTTATTTCATGCTCTTTTATTTCATGCTAGTAGTGTGATGCTTGTATTAGCTTGTTCTTAATGCAATGTTTTGAATGTGATGAACCATCCATGAGCCATGCTTTGTACCGTCTCTTGGAGCCAAGGATTGTGATGGCCGAGGATCAAAATGTGAGGCAACTATCTCGAAGAGGTTAGAATGGTTAGTGGAGCATTTAGTAGTTAGTAGCCATGAGTTTTCTTTTAGCTTGTTTTAGAAATCATTTTCAAGTTTCTTTTGATCATTGCTCCATCTTCTTCTATTCATTTTCCAAACTACTTCTCTTTTTTTTTACATCGCTGTTTTCATCGCGCTTCTTCACTTACCACATGCTTATTTTCCTTTTCTTTTCTTTTCATTCTCTTTATCATTCTTTCAACATAGAAGAAGGGTTAACAACTGACGTGAATAGAGACTGTTAATGCTTCTATCGCCTCCCTTCCCTGTGGATACGACCCGTTAAGCCAATGCTATAACGGAAGTATCGAGGGTACATTAGCACATTCGAGCTTTTCATTGACTTTACATAAAACACATTTTTGAGTGCTAGTTTCCCCGTCGATCAAATTTTTGGCGCCGTTGCCGGGGAAGGGAACGGTTTTGATGTCACGTTTTTGTTAACATTTGTCTTCTCTGTTTTGGTGTGCAGGGCAATATTTACAGGTGCTTAATCTTGCAAAACATAAACTAGCTTTTTCTCTCCCTGCTCTAGAAAGCAGGGCCCCAGATTCTAAAGACAAGCCGCGGAACCGCGACATTTGCCGCGAAACCGCGACAATTTTGTGAACATTGTAAATTTTGTTGTTCTGGGATGTGTGAATTGTAATAGCTAGTGGATTTGTGCTGCTATCTTTCTTGCTTTGATTGCCTACACACCATAATAAATAAAAGAACTAAAATACGGTATTTGGACGCTTTTAAAACGGTTTAGACATTTGCATTTAGGCACGTGTCAATTCAATTCCAATATACTGTATTTTGTTCTGTTGTTGTGATCTGGATGGAGGTACATATGGCATTGCATATAGCATAGGACAAACACGTGGGTGATTTATCGCTTTGTGTTATATTCTTGTCTATATTGCACACTTGCACGAATTGAAATTAAGGGCAAAACCCAAACAAGATAAGGTGGGATTTCATAACCCTTCCTTAGCCCAAAAATCATCTCCCCACTCACACAACCCAAGCCCTAATAAAATTTGAATAGACGTTGGCCCCTAGGGACATCTAAGTCTAGGTCAACCCTCCTATTGGCTTGGTTTTTCTTTTCTTTTTGTTTGTTGTTTGATTTTTCTTTTTGTTTGTGATTATTTGTGAAATGGCATTCAATAATAACAATTCTTTCAATCCGAACATGAATCCATATTTCACACCAACTCCATATGATTCCGATAATTCCAACCCGGCATTTTACAATATGCACCAACCAAATACACCGGGTTGGCCTTATCCGAATCAATACAACCCATACCCACATTCTTATGACTATAATTTCCAAAATAATTTCAACTCGTCACAGAGTCATTGGGGATTCAAGTCCCCCGAGTTAAATTTTCAACCTCCTTGTCCCCCATGTCCACCTTGTCCATCATATTAATCTTATCCACAATATTCATTCCCCGATTTAGCTTCTTATACTCCTTTTTCTGAACCACCAATTGAAGAAAAATCTGAGTTACTAAAGAGTTTAGAAGCCAATCTACAAAGGGCCGAGCAACAACTTCAAGATACATTGACCTCTCCAATTCCACCGTATTTTCAAGAGTCTTACTCAGTTCCATCTTCTCATAATGAACAACCATTTGCCTTGGAAATGAGTAAGGAACTTTTATGTGAGTCAAAACAACAATCACAAAATCTGATGGACTCACAATTTCACCACCAATTCCAAAACAACACTGCATCTCTTCAACAAAATAATGAACCAATCAGCCAGAAAAAGATGCTTGAATTCATGACTCAGGCTCAAAATGCTCAAAACCGTGACATAGAGATGATGATCCAAACTCTACCTTCTCATCACTCGACCATTTCTGTAATACCCCGTTCCCGGAATACGTACTTAGTTGCGTATTCAGATTTTCAGTCGTATTTTTTCGATTTGTTTCCTGTATTTATTCTGTATGATGAATTCCTTATATGATTGTTTTTGTTTTGGATTTGGATTCGTGGATTCGGAGTCAGCCCTAGTCTGAACCGAAGGCCCGATCCTAGAGTATTGCTCGATTCAGACATTCTGATAATTAGAATTGACAGATTTTAGTTTTAAATACCATTTTCCATTATTATATATTTTCTATGATTTTCTAGATTTTTCTGGAATTAAAATGAAAGTCTTCAAAACTGGTGTCGGCCAGTGCCGCTGACCGATTCCTGGATTTTTAATTCTCAAACGGTTTGGAATTTCTAAATGATTCTTTAGACATTATTCCTTAGAATCATATTTTCTACCTACATTCTTTTTCTGAGGATTTTATGATTTTATGAAAATTCCAACGGAGTCGGTAGATAACTGGTTCCGGGATTTTTAGTTTCAAAACTATAAAGTATTTCTTCAAACGGATTTCACTATCGGTCTTTATATATTATTATTGATTTTTGGTAATTATTTCGGGTCGTTCCGAGATACTTGAATTTCGGACGATTCCGGTATTTTTCCCGAAAGGTTTCCGCATCCGCAACTGAATCCCGGGAAGCCGCCACTTCCATTGTTTTCATTTTCTATTCCAAGAGAATTTCTTCCCTTTTCCATTTTCTTTCCCATTTCCTATTTTCTTTCTTTCCTTTCCTTTAACTTCCACCACACACTTTTCCTATTTTCCAAAATTCCAAATTCTTTTCTTATTCCACCAACTCCCACCTACCCCATTAAATGCATTTCTCTCTCCCTCATCCCATGGCCGGCCAAGTGGCCAAGAGAGGGACACTCACCTCACCTCCACTTTGCAATTAAGCCCTCCCCTTTCATTTAATTGCAACACCTTTACAAAATCCAAATCCCATATATACATTTCCTTTTCATTTCAATCCCTTTCTTTCATTTCTCTTTACCAAAAGCCAAACCCTAGCTTTCACCACCTCCATCTCCTTCATCTCCACCAAGGCAACCACCACCACTTCTCCAACCTAGCTTCATCTTCTTCTTCCTTCATCACCATGGAAACCACCACCACAAGGTCAACAACACCAAAAGACTCCACCTTTCCTTTCATCATCAACCTCCATCACTTGGTGCCTTTTGGTGAGTAATTTCAATCACCAAGACTTGGTTATTTCTTAGCATGCTTAAGTTCACATATCATGTTCAATTATGCCATCAAAATCATATTTTTAGCCATCAAACACAAACCCTAGAAACCTGTTCTGTATGCTGTTTCCAGTCGATTAGTCGACTTGACCTAGAACCTAGTCGACTAGAAACCCTTAGCTGAATCTTAACCTTTTCTGGAAACACAGTATTAGTCGACTTACCTTAGTTCCTAGTCGACTAGAGGCCCTTAGTCGACTACACCCTTGACCCTAGTCGACTAACCCTTCCTGGACCAGAAACCTTAACTCTCGGCCCTAGTCGACTTGACTATATTATTAGTCGACTATAGACTATTAGTCGACTACCCATTCTTCCCTAGTCGACTAATTTATCCTGAGACGGAAACCCCAACTTTCTGTATCACAGACTTAGTCGACTTAAGTATCTGTTAGTCGACTTAAGATCATTATTAGTCGACTACCCCTCCTAACCTAGTCGACTAACTATTCCCTGAAACCAAACCCAACTCTCTGGAAACCAGTTCTAGTCGACTATACCAGACTGTTAGTCGACTAACTCCACTATTAGTCGACTACTTTTCCATCCTAGTCGACTAACTTTGCCTAGCCATCTTAGTTGATTCCTTTCTTGAACATGAACCTTACCCTCTAGACTTACATCACCTATAGGTATTACTTGACTTGTCATTTGACAAACACCATCTTCCCTTCTCTCCTTCTCTCTCCTCTTCTCTCTACATATTTATATCACAGGTTATGGCGCATCCCGAGCTTCCGGGGATTTCGGATATTTCGGTATATTGGTGACTCAGGCGAGTGTTCTCACTCGCTACCTCTTACTTCTTATTTCATTGATTATGCTCATGTTCTCGCTTTAGCTTTCATGTATTTTATTTCATGTTCTATATCTTTTATTGCTTTATGCTATGCGTGGCCGACCCTTCGTGGTCGTTGGACTTGTTGGACTTTGGGTCCTTACTTTTATATTACCACATGGCATTACTTTAGACCTGTTAGTTATGTGCTGCCATTTGACATATGTATATCACCTGACCATCTAGTGTGTTATCACCTGACCACTTGGCATGCTCTATGGCAAGACCCTATTGGTATGACCTGACTTACCCAGACTATTATCAATCTCTTGACATAACTTGCCACCTGATTACTATCAATCTCTTATATGCTTGGTTGCTTGTTAATTATCATCATCCTGTCATGCTATCACTTTACACCCAGCATGATATACTTGACTTGTGATTATCATTCTTACGGGAGCTTGACTTATTATCCTGTATCATGATCAGTGACCTGTATATTGTATTCCTGCTTTACATGCAGTGACCTGACTATATGTATTTATGTACTCCTTATTCCTGATCATGTCTATTTCCTGTTTTTCCCGTAAAGTGATAATTAAACTATTGAATCTTAAAATGGACCAACTTGTATTGGGTCGGGGGAAACATGCGGATATCGATATGTGTTCGTGTTTACAGTGGCATTAGGTTGTGCACTATATATCCGGTCTTACCTGTGGTACTCCAGGGGACCGAGGGGAGTGCTTTCTCCCTTTCCTGTTTACTGTCATGACAAGGGCATACATAAGTCCCTCCTGTTTAGCCTTGCGGCAGGTTCCGTCTTCAAGCAACGGAACAATCCTGGGCCGTGGTCCCGGGTATGCACGGGACCCACTGTAAACATAGTTCGTTGATACAACCGCTGTTTCCAATAACAACCTCGACTTGCTTATATATGGATGTATGTGAGTTGGCCGTACACCGAGACACATACCGAGATATATGGGTTAGACGAGTATAATAAAATGTCATAATAACCGGCTCTTTAAGTTGTAAGTAGAGGTATGTGGAATGGGACGCATACCAAAGCCTGCAACTTAAACGGCTATGAATCTGTGATGTGCCTTACCGTATTTGATTCTTCGGGACTTTATATCGGATTTCCTGTTTTATGAGTATTATGTTATAACTACCTGGTAGCTCGGATTGGTTTTATTCGGATTTCCTGTTTTATGATTATCCTGCCATATCTATTCATACCTGCTCTAACCTATCTGCCTCCTGAGTATTTCCTACTTGATATCACTTGATATATGCATTATTGTGCTCACCCTGCTTCACCACTTGGTTTTGCTTCTACACTCGCCTGGGGAGTATCATTTGACTCCCCTGGATTCTCACGTCCAGGTCCTGGAGCCCGGAGCGTGTGGATTTCTCCCTTTGCTGATCAGAGTAGCGCAGCGGTAGCGTGGACCTCCAGCCGACCGTCCTGAGCCACATCCTTCCAGGCCCCCCTGTGAGTCTCTCGAGTTTTCCTTTTTAAACTCGTGAGTACCTTTATGCTGTTTTACTCTTGTACATCTGCTTGTATTCCCGCATTTGCGCATATTAGTGATATGATATTCATGTAATGTTAGATCACTACTGGTGATAATTCTGTAATTGTATATATGCGTTGGAATGTATAATGCACCAATTGCTTCCGTACTCTGATTCTTGTCTGTACTGATGCTTAGCGTATATACGGGAGGGTAGTTCTGACCTACGGATATACGTTGCAGTGACGTCCCCGTATCGCCGGGATCGGGGCGTTACAGGTTGGTATCAGAGCTTAGGCTCTAACCTCCTCAGTACGTCCAGAAGGCAAATTAATGGTAATGAAATTTGCAACTGGAATACATGAATCTTGGTTATACATTCCAACTGCAAGTGCAGAGTTATCTATTTCTTGACTATCTTTCCTTTGATTCCTAAATCCTTCCTATCCTTTCCCTGTTTTGGTTTTATGAAGCCTTATACTATTTTAAGATATGACTAGACTAGAGAGGTAGTGGCTGGTTCAGAAGGAAGCTATTATGTGATCTCTTCGGCCAATTCTATGAAGCTTGGTATTCTCCAGATCGATCTTGATCCGGCTATCTTTCAGAGGACAGCAGTCGGATTCTTAATTATCGGTCTTCTTTATTATGCTCAGGATTTTCGGGGTTTTCTTTATTACACAGCCACGACATCATCAGTATTCATTTATTTCACAGCCACGACATCATCAGCCGGAAATGCAGAGTATAATTATTATTCAGTTGACTTGAGAGCCCTACCTATAGTGCTTCATATCTTAATTGGTATAGGTTCCACCTTTGTCCCCTTTGTATTCAATTTACCCCTTAACGAAATTGCGAGGACGCAATTTTTTGTAAGGTGGGTGGATTGTAATACCCGTTCCCGGAATACGTACTTAGTTGCGTATTCAGATTTTCAGTCGTATTTTTTCGATTTGTTTCCTGTATTTATTCTGTATGATGAATTCCTTATATGATTGTTTTTGTTTTGGATTTGGATTCGTGGATTCGGAGTCAGCCCTAGTCTGAACCGAAGGCCCGATCCTAGAGTATTGCTCGATTCAGACATTCTGATAATTAGAATTGACCAATTTTAGTTTTAAATACCATTTTCCATTATTATATATTTTCTATGATTTTCTAGATTTTTCTGGAATTAAAATGAAAGTCTTCAAAACCGGTGTCGGCCAGTGCCGCTGACCGATTCCTGGATTTTTAATTCTCAAACGGTTTGGAATTTCTAAATGATTCTTTAGACATTATTCCTTAGAATCATATTTTCTACCTACATTCTTTTTCTGAGGATTTTATGATTTTATGAAAATTCCAACGGAGTCGGTAGATAACTGGTTCCGGGATTTTTAGTTTCAAAACTATAAAGTATTTCTTCAAACGGATTTCACTATCGGTCTTTATATATTATTATTGATTTTTGGTAATTATTTCGGGTCGTTCCGAGATACTTGAATTTCGGACGATTCCGGTATTTTTCCCGAAAGGTTTCCGCATCCGCAACTGAATCCCGGGAAGCCGCCACTTCCATTGTTTTCATTTTCTATTCCAAGAGAATTTCTTCCCTTTTCCATTTTCTTTCCCATTTCCTATTTTCTTTCTTTCCTTTCCTTTAACTTCCACCACACACTTTTCCTATTTTCCAAAATTCCAAATTCTTTTCTTATTCCACCAACTCCCACCTACCCCATTAAATGCATTTCTCTCTCCCTCATCCCATGGCCGGCCAAGTGGCCAAGAGAGGGACACTCACCTCACCTCCACTTTGCAATTAAGCCCTCCCCTTTCATTTAATTGCAACAGCTTTACAAAATCCAAATCCCATATATACATTTCCTTTTCATTTCAATCCCTTTCTTTCATTTCTCTTTACCAAAAGCCAAACCCTAGCTTTCACCACCTCCATCTCCTTCATCTCCACCAAGGCAACCACCACCACTTCTCCAACCTAGCTTCATCTTCTTCTTCCTTCATCACCATGGAAACCACCACCACAAGGTCAACAACACCAAAAGACTCCACCTTTCCTTTCATCATCAACCTCCATCACTTGGTGCCTTTTGGTGAGTAATTTCAATCACCAAGACTTGGTTATTTCTTAGCATGCTTAAGTTCACATATCATGTTCAATTATGCCATCAAAATCATATTTTTAGCCATCAAACACAAACCCTAGAAAACCTGTTCTGTATGCTGTTTCCAGTCGATTAGTCGACTTGACCTAGAACCTAGTCGACTAGAAACCCTTAGCTGAATCTTAACCTTTTCTGGAAACACAGTATTAGTCGACTTACCTTAGTTCCTAGTCGACTAGAGGCCCTTAGTCGACTACACCCTTGACCCTAGTCGACTAACCCTTCCTGGACCAGAAACCTTAACTCTCGGCCCTAGTCGACTTGACTATATTATTAGTCGACTATAGACTATTAGTCGACTACCCATTCTTCCCTAGTCAACTAATTTATCCTGAGACGGAAACCCCAACTTTCTGTATCACAGACTTAGTCGACTTAAGTATCTGTTAGTCGACTTAAGATCATTATTAGTCGACTACCCCTCCTAACCTAGTCGACTAACTATTCCCTGAAACCAAACCCAACTCTCTGGAAACCAGTTCTAGTCGACTATACCAGACTGTTAGTCGACTAACTCCACTATTAGTCGACTACTTTTCCATCCTAGTCGACTAACTTTGCCTAGCCATCTTAGTTGATTCCTTTCTTGAACATGAACCTTACCCTCTAGACTTACATCACCTATAGGTATTACTTGACTTGTCATTTGACAAACACCATCTTCCCTTCTCTCCTTCTCTCTCCTCTTCTCTCTACATATTTATATCACAGGTTATGGCGCATCCCGAGCTTCCGGGGATTTCGGATATTTCGGTATATTGGTGACTCAGGCGAGTGTTCTCACTCGCTACCCTCTTACTTCTTATTTCATTGATTATGCGCATGTTCTCGCTTTAGCTTTCATGTATTTTATTTCATGTTCTATATCTTTTATTGCTTTATGCTATGCGTGGCCGACCCTTCGTGGTCGTTGGACTTGTTGGACTTTGGGTCCTTACTTTTATATTACCACTTGGCATTACTTTAGACCTGTTAGTTATGTGCTACCATTTGACATATGTATATCACCTGACCATCTAGTGTGTTATCACCTGACCACTTGGCATGCTCTATGGCAAGACCCTATTGGTATGACCTGACTTACCCAGACTATTATCAATCTCTTGACATAACTTGCCACCTGATTACTATCAATCTCTTATATGCTTGGTTGCTTGTTAATTATCATCATCCTGTCATGCTATCACTTTACACCCAGCATGATATACTTGACTTGTGATTATCATTCTTACGGGAGCTTGACTTATTATCCTGTATCATGATCAGTGACCTGTATATTGTATTCCTGCTTTACATGCAGTGACCTGACTATATGTATTTATGTACTCCTTATTCCTGATCATGTCTATTTCCTGTTTTTCCCGTAAAGTGATAATTAAACTATTGAATCTTAAAATGGACCAACTTGTATTGGGTCGGGGGAAACATGCGGATATCGATATGTGTTCGTGTTTACAGTGGCATTAGGTTGTGCACTATATATCCGGTCTTACCTGTGGTACTCCAGGGGACCGAGGGGAGTGCTTTCTCCCTTTCCTGTTTACTGTCATGACAAGGGCATACATAAGTCCCTCCTGTTTAGCCTTGCGGCAGGTTCCGTCTTCAAGCAACGGAACAATCCTGGGCCGTGGTCCCGGGTATGCACGGGACCCACTGTAAACATAGTTCGTTGATACAACCGCTGTTTCCAATAACAACCTCGACTTGCTTATATATGGATGTATGTGAGTTGGCCGTACACCGAGACACATACCGAGATATATGGGTTAGACGAGTATAATAAAATGTCATAATAACCGGCTCTTTAAGTTGTAAGTAGAGGTATGTGGAATGGGACGCATACCAAAGCCTGCAACTTAAACGGCTATGAATCTGTGATGTGCCTTACCGTATTTGATTCTTCGGGACTTTATATCGGATTTCTTGTTTTATGAGTATTATGTTATAACTACCTGGTAGCTCGGATTGGTTTTATTCGGATTTCCTGTTTTATGATTATCCTGCCATATCTATTCATACCTGCTCTAACCTATCTGCCTCCTGAGTATTTCCTACTTGATATCACTTGATATATGCATTATTGTGCTCACCCTGCTTCACCACTTGGTTTTGCTTCTACACTCGCCTGGGGAGTATCATTTGACTCCCCTGGATTCTCACGTCCAGGTCCTGGAGCTCGGAGCGTGTGGATTTCTCCCTTTGCTGATCAGAGTAGCGCAGCGGTAGCGTGGACCTCCAGCCGACCGTCCTGAGCCACATCCTTCCAGGCCCCCTGTGAGTCTCTCGAGTTTTCCTTTTTAAACTCGTGAGTACCTTTATGCTGTTTTACTCTTGTACATCTGCTTGTATTCCCGCATTTGCGCATATTAGTGATATGATATTCATGTAATGTTAGATCACTACTGGTGATAATTCTGTAATTGTATATATGCGTTGGAATGTATAATGCACCAATTGCTTCCGTACTCTGATTCTTGTCTGTACTGATGCTTAGCGTATATACGGGAAGGTAGTTCTGACCTACGGATATACGTTGCAGTGACGTCCCCGTATCGCCGGGATCGGGGCGTTACAATTTCTAATGTCAGTAACCATTCTGTCCGAGCAAAAGAGTCATGTTATTTTGGAAATCAAGATTCAATTTCAGCAAACCCACCTGAACTTGTCCAAACTTCAGATTCCATTGACATTTTGGCAAGTTATCCTTTTCCTGAAATTGAACTTGAGCATGAATATGATCCTGAACTTTCACTTGATGATTCAATTCTACTTCCTGATTCAATTATGACTCTGGTGTCTTCACCTGATTTCACTTCATTTCCCGAGTCATTATTGAATCCTGTGCCAATCCATTGTGAAATTGAATCACCAATCATTTATGATGATCATATTGAACTTGACAAATTTCTTACTTTTGAAAGTCCCATTGATAAATTGGCAAGTTCTCATTTTTGTGGAATTGAATTGAATGAGGAATGTGATTTTGATTCTCCAATTTGTGATCTTGTTCAAATTCCCGAATCACTATTGACTCCTGTTATGTTACCCAATTTGAGCAACATTTTAGAGTCAGTTTTGATTCCCATACCTGTCATTCCTGAACTTGAATCACCACTTTTAGAAAGTCACATTCCATCATGGGGAAATGAATGTGGACCTGAGCTTCATCTTCTTGATTTGGACCACTTCCTGAACCAATCTCGACTCTCGAACCTCTACTTGACTTAAGTCTTTTTCCTGAGTCGATATTAGTTCCTGTGCTTCCTGAGTCCAAATCAATCATTCCATTCTGGGACAAGGGCTTTGAAAATTTTGACTCCGAAATTATTTTGAAAATTTGGAAATTGAATGGGGTAACATTTTTAATAAAAATCACACATGCATATATCTTTCTAGTGGGTTGTATCATGGAGGTTTCTGGTGGGTTCCTTCGGACTCCACGTAAGAATGATTGGACCGCCTTTCGTAGACCAATCAGGCCGCCACCGGAACCACCACCTTGAGGTAATTTTTTTTCCTTCCCTCTCTATTTGTTTCATGCATACATACATCACGATGCATTGAGGATAATGCATGAGATAAGTGTGGGGGAGGGTTTACTAACTTAGAGTTTTTAGATTTTCTTTCTTTTACACTTCTTTTAGGATACTTTTAGAAATCTTCTCTTTTTATAGAAATTTTCTCTTTCTTTTACACTTCTTTTAGGATACTTTTAGAAATCTTCTCTTTTGTATAGGAATTTTCTCTTTCTTTAAAAACTTTTTGAAATAAGAGACAAAGTTTTGATCTATTTTTAAGAAAATTAAGATGATCTTAGAAATTAAGGAAGCCTTAATTATGACATCTTAAACCTATTTGAAATAATAGATCTTGTTTAAAATTATAGGCTAAGTAAGATAAATTGGAGAGACATTTTTATCTTGAATTTTTTGCCTTAGATAGTATGCACTTCACACTTACACAATTTTTGGGATGAAAACAAAGACCTAAAATGCCATAAAGTAAAAAAAATTAAATAAATAAAACATCACTTATTAAGCTGGATAATTATGCCTCAAGAAGCATGATTATTCACGCCTAACGGTGGTAAAAGAAATAAATAATCCCCTTTAGTTTTGTGGCCTTTTTTACTCGAGTCCTTAAACCCGAGGGATGTTTTCTCATCTGGTGCCCTAGGACCGTCTGGTTTGGGAGTCATCGGTTATAGGCTCGCTACATGGGTAAACTAGAAAGCCTAAACTAAGGGAAGAAAAAAAAAGAAAAAGAAAATAAATATATATAAATAAATGGCTTGATGGTTAGAGTCGAAATCCCAGAAATCTTCCCTATCACAAAGTGCATATTATCTAGGTATTATAAAAGATAAAATATTCAATCTAATTTTGAATTCTTACCTTAATTGAAGACAAGATCTTGCATAGAGACTAAGTTTAAGGAAGAATGATTTATGGTGGACTTATGATCTTAGATCGCTTATATTTTTGCAAAAATATTTCATAAACTTGTCTCTCTTTAAAAATGTGTTTTCAAAATACTAACATTTGTCTTCTTTCTTTATGGATTTTGTGGGTGCAATCCGCTGAAAACCCTCAGGAGACAACACTCCTCCTCTAGGACAACCTAGAGGTTTAACGGCTTGTTGCACACGCTCAGTGCAATCGCGTCACCTGTGAAAGTGGTGTAATAACATCTGTAGTATAGTTTTTCTTTTCTTGTTTTGCTCGGGACGAGCAAAAGAATAAGTGTGGGGGTGTGATTAGTCTATAATTCTGCATTATTATATCGCATTTCTCACAGTTTTAACGAATAAATAGTCGTCTTAATCGTGTTTTGGTCTTAATTGCAGGTAAATCCAAAGTCTAAGGGCAAAGAGGGAATAAGAGCCTAATTCATCCCAATTTATGGTAATTAATTCCGCAATTACTTGGAGGTCAAGCAAGGGATTATCTAAAAGATTCATTGAACCTAGCCTCTTGCGCACATCAGACGAATCTGCGGTCGAAATTACCCGAAACTGGATATACCACGAAGCGTCTCGAAGCCAGACGGAGCCACAGACCAAAACCAGGGACCAGAGTCCCTAGTATTGCCGCGGTTCCGCGGTAATCCTTGCGGATCCGCGGCAATCCTGTGGAGCCACGCGTCGATTTTCGACGCGTGGCCCCGTCTCGTCTTCTGGAGCCTTCTTCTGCCTATAAATAGACCTGCAGAGAGCCAAAACGCAAGCAGTCTTTATTTTTAGGAGTAGGTGCAGATTTTAGGAGTAGTGTAGGTGAGTGTTCTTCATTTCTTGTATTATCTTTTCTTTTTAGATCATTGTAGTAGGGCTGAGTGATTCATAGAGAGAGAGATTGAGAGGGATTGATGTAATAGAGAGTGACACTCTATGTAAAGGTGCCTCCTTTCTCCTCCATTGTAATCTCCTTCACCTTCTAACATGATTTCTTGCTAGCTTTTCTTCTCATGGCAATCTAACTACTAACCACTAACCATCTAACCACTTACTTGATAATCCACATGAATCGGGTTGCCTTTACAAGGCCTTGTTCTTGCAAGAGCCATTGATGGCCAAAGATGATGGGTTCTAACATCTAACTTGCTAACTTGCTAACCAAGCTAACTCTCTTTTATTTCATGCTCTTTTATTTCATGCTAGTAGTGTAATGAGTGATGCTTGTATTAGCTTGTTCTTGATGCAATGTTTTGAATGTGATGAACCATCCATGAGCCATGCTTTGTACCGTCTCTTGGAGCCAAGGATTGTGATGGCCGAGGATCAAAATGTGAGGCAACTATCTCGAAGAGGTTAGCATGGTTAGTGGAGCATTTAGTAGTTAGTAGCCATGAGTGTTCTTTTAGCTTGTTTTAGAAATCATTTTCAAGTTTCTTTTGATCATTGCTCCATCTTTTTCTATTCATTTTCCAAACTACTTCTCTTTGTTTTTTTACATCGCTGTTTTCATCGCGCTTCTTCACCTACCACATGCTTATTTTCCTTTTCTTTTCTTTTCATTCTCTTTATCATTCTTTCAACATAGAAGAAGTGTTAACAACTGACGTGAATAGAGACTGTTAATGCTTCTATCGCCTCCTTTCCCTGTGGATACGACCCGTTAAGCCAATGCTATAACGGAAGTATCGAGGGTACATTAGCACATTCGAGCTTTTCATTGACTTTACATAAAACACATTTTTGAGTGCTAGTTTCCCTGTCGATCATCATTCTGGTCATTAAGGCGACTCGTAATGACGACATCTTAATTTTTAACGGTATAACTGCTTCGCACCCGTATACCGGGGAAAAAGTTGTATTGCCTATCGGGGTCCGAACTGTGGTTCGGTAGGCCCAAAGACATTCACTAAGTTTCTCATTCCAGTCTCGCTTATTCGATGAAACGAATTTTTTGAGTAGCTTAATGATTATCTTGTTGAAAGCTTCCGCCAAGCCATTAGCGGCAAGGTTATAAGTAGTTGATGCTATATTCTGAATTCGGTATCTATCACAGAACCGATAGAATACCTGGCTTGTACATTGGGGAACATTATCATGGATGATCCGCCTAGGGACACCAAATCGATGGATGACATGGTGTTTGATAAAATTAACCACGTTAGAAGTTCTAACTTCCACCAGTGGTATAGCCTCTGCTCACTTTGAAAAGTAATCGGTTATTGCTAAGATAAACTGGTGACCTTTTGTTGAAGAGGGACTGATTGGCCATATTACATCGATTCCCCATGCTTCAAATGGCCACGAAGCAACAGTTGAATGGAGCAACTCTGAAGGCTGATGTATGAAATCTGTATGGATTGGCATGCTTTACACCTTCGTGCATATTGGATGGCATCGACTATCATGGTTGGCCAGTAATATCCAAGCTTGTGCAATCGGTCTTTGAGTTTTGGACCTGACTGATGAGCTCCGCATATGTCATCGTGCGCTTGTTTAAGTACTTCTTGTGCTTCTGAATTAGAAAGGCAATGGAGGAGGATGCCGTCATATGAATGGCGATAGAGTGTCTTTACTATTAGATTATAGTAAAAATGGAGAGACCTTCGTCTGATAGATGTCACTTCTTTCGGGTTATCCGGCAGTAAACCATGCAAAGCATAGTCGATGAGGAGAAATCGCCAATCTTTCGGTTCAAGATCTATCAAGACGTTATAGACCTCTTTGGTTCTGAACATATGTTTAGAACAAACAAGGTATCGAGTAGCCACTGTAAGGTGATACTTGGTGTCGACTGGTAAGGCTAACGTTGTTCTAGTCCAGCCAGAGCATCGGCCTTAGTATTCTGAGATTGGGACACATGACTGATATAAAAGCCATTAAATAGATTAGCCATTTCGATGACTGCGTGATGATAAGGTACCAAATCTTCGTGACGGACCTCATACTCGCCTTTAACCTGATTGATAATCAATTTTGAATCACCATAAGCTTCAAGGTAGTATACCCCCATTTCATGGGCGAGCTGAAGGCCAATGAGTAGAGCGTTATACTCTGCCACATTGTTGGAGCATGATTCAGAGAAAATGCCCTAGGAAGGACATGATTTTGCGGTGAGATAAACACAACCCCCATACCAGCAATGATCATGCCTTTAGGGCCTATTCGTGATGCTCCATCGAAGAACATTTGTCAAACTTCATCCCCTGGAGTTATATTAGATTCGAAGACTTCATCTGGAATGTCTTCATGAAGTTTTGAGCTTTTCGAAACCGGATGAGCAACCAAGAACTCTGCAAATGCCTGACCTTTAACCGCCTTCTGAGGGACAAAGAGCATGTCGTACTGAGACAAAACGAGGGCCCACTTAGCTAATCTAGAATTCAGTGATCCTGATTTCGTCATAAGAAGACGCAAAGGATTCACTCTGAAAATGACATGTATGGTTTGGCCGACCAAATAATGTCGTGTTTTCTGAATAGCAAAGACGAGAGCTAAGCATTCTTTCTCAATAGGGGGTTATAGAGAGATTCCACCCCTATTAGAGTCCTGCTCAGATAGTAAATAGCATGTTCATGACCATTATCATCTTTTTAAGCAAGCAGGGCACCGAGAGAATGGTCCATAGCTTTTATATAAAGCAGGAAAGGTTT
Source organism: Agave tequilana (assembly GCA_038442645.1). Taxonomy (NCBI): domain Eukaryota; kingdom Viridiplantae; phylum Streptophyta; class Magnoliopsida; order Asparagales; family Asparagaceae; genus Agave; species Agave tequilana. Next base: position 22,148 of record JAVJIF010027871.1, read on the forward strand.
CTTGATGTGGGAGCCACCAAGACCGGAGGTTTAGTGAGGTATCTTTTGATATCCTCGTAAGCTTCTTAACAGGCTTAATCCTATACAAAAGAGACCCTTTTTCATGAGTCGGGTGAATGGTTGACAGCGGCCTGAGAGATTTACAATGAATCTTCTGATATAAGCCAGTCTACCTTGTAGGCCCCTTAGTTCTTTGAGATTCTTAGGTGGATGCATGTTCTAAATGGCTTTGACTTTGTCGGGGTCAAGATGAATTTCCTTTGATGTAACAATGAATCCAAGAAACGTTCCACTCGAAAACCCCAAGAAGGATTTTGTCGGATTCATCTTTAGTCGATGAGCCCGCATTATGTCGAACATCGTTCTCAAATCACGAAGATGGTCATTCTTATCGCTGCTTTTGACAGCAATGTCGTCGACATAACATTCTACCGTCTTTCAGAGATGGTCAAGGAAAATTACACTCATCGCATGCTGATAAGTTGCTCCCGCGTTCTTTAATCTGAAAGGCATCATGGTATAGCAATACACCCCCAACGGTGTCAGGAATGAAGTATGCTTCTCATCCTCTAGGTACATCTTAATTTGATTATACCCTGAGAAGCCGTCCATGAAAGACATTCTTTCTAATCCACAGGTATTGTCAATCATGACATCGGTGATGGGCAAAGGGAATTCGTCTTTGAGACAGGCTGTATTGAGATCGCGGTAATCAATACAGATTCGTATTTTTTCATTCTTCTTGAGAATGGGAATGATATTAGTAACCCAATCTGGATATTGTTCCTCCCGTATGAAGTCGTATGCAATGAGTTTATGGACTTCGGCTTCAATAGCGTCCATAATGTTCGAGCGAAATCGGCGTTGTTGTTGCTTGACTGGCTTGGCGTCAGGCCTGATGTTCAGACGATACATGGCTACTTGTGGATCAAGTACGAGTGGATGACTACTCCCTGCATTAAAATCATATATTGTTTGTAGTAGTTGCAGACAACCGATATAGTGGTATGCTAAGGAAGTATATGAGCCTTTTGGGTATGATGCTAAGTGCGGACCCGGGATCAACCTGTACCCTTTCAATGCATGTCGAACTGATGTATCTGGTGTAGTATAAAGGTCGATCGTGCTTATTATCCTTGAGAAGTATATCCTCAACTGTGAAAGTAATGGTAGGTACCTTTGGTTGCACATGATGGCATTCAAGGCAAGAGGGCTGAGTGTCACCTTTAGGTATTTCTGGCATATATATCAGGAATGATTTCGAGTTAGCCAGCGCATCCCTAAGTGCTTCTCTTGTCTCTTTCGAGAGACGAAGGAACTCGTGTATGGTGATACGAGCTGGGATATTAGCCAGCTGGGCCAATATGTAAAAGCAAAAAGTCATGTTAAGCCCTGGGCCTGAAGGCTTCTTCAGGACATGGTCAAACCGGACTTCTTTCTGCTTCTCTTTTCCCGTTGTTGGGAGCGGAGCCAGTGTGGGTATTTGTACTTACGGCGTCTGCTGTTATGTCTCGTCAGTAATTTTCTCATACTATTTTAAGTATGATTTTTCAGATCGAGTTCCTGTTGGATGAGGTACATCAGCCTGCGCTGTGCAAGCGTGCTTTTCCCCTTCAGAATTGCTAAGAGAAGCTGATGTGAGATTGCCATCATCCGGCAAGATGGAGATAACATTGCAAGATTTTATTTTTTCCTTATTTTTTTCCTTTCCTTTATTTTCTTTCTTTTTCTTTCTTTTCTTTTCTTCCCCTTTGACTTCCCCATGTAGCTGATCCCCTGCCACAGCCGCACCGTCGCCTGCAGTAGCAGCCAAGGCCTGATGGGCTGCTGCTGCAGCCCATCTCCCCCCATCCCATTCCATTACCACTTCTCTCCCCTTCTCTATTAAACCCTTCATCTTCCTTTTCCTTTTCATTCCAATTTCATTTCAACTCCTTCAACTAAACAAAGACCAAACCCATTCTCTTTAACTCCACCGCCACCTCCACCATTACCGCCGCAGCTGCCGGCCATCCACTCCCCTACACCCCCTCTCCACTCCTCCACGTCCTTCAACCTCCACCAACCACCCACCACTTCCAATTTCATCCAAACCCATCACCACCACCTCCCTTCCTCCTCCAAAATTCACCACCATCTTCATCAAATCTACCACTTTCACCACCCCATCATCACCTCATCCTCCTCCTCTAACTCTCACCACCTTCAACAAATACCATAACCAACATAACCACCACCACCAACTATCACCACCACTCCACCAAAAACTCCTCAATTAACCAAACCACACCAACCTCCAATCCTCCCCTCCCCTAAGGAAGCCACGCGTGCCCCCTCCCCCGACGGTGCCGCTGCCAGGCCACTGGCGGTTGCCGGCCACCTCCCCCTCCCTCCATTTCCTTCCTTCTTTATTTCTTTCTCCTTTCCTTCTTTATTTCTTTCTTTTCTTTTCTCTTTCTTTTCCATAAATAAACCAACATTACCTCATTCCCTAAAATACCCTCCACCTCTCCCTCAAATTACTTTCCTATAATTACAATTATACCCCTCCATTTTAATTCCCATTTCTTCTTTTAAAAATACCGTATACTCTCTCTCTCTCTCTCCTACTCTCTATCCTCTTTCTCTCTCTCTTCTCTCTCATTCCCTCTCTAATATATTTATAATATTTATTTTAATATATAGTATGGGCTAGTGGCTTTCTCGCTCGTGTAAGCTGATTTCTCGGACTTTTTCTTGGTATTTTCGTTCTGGTATTAGGCGAGTACAGTTTCTTTTGAACATGCATCTATTTTATCATTTTGCGAGTACATTTCTTACTTTATTACCATCGTTCCATGTCTAATAATATTATCTTGCTTTTAATGTATGATATCTCTTTATGCAAGTTAGTATATATTATATAAATGATTATCATGCTTTAAAAATAGCTTCTGGCGATTACTATACTTTGTCGAACCGGCATTATACCAGGTATGTCTATATCTGCTCCTGCTTTACTCAACTTCGCATAGCTAATTAAAAGATAAATTTATTATTATTATAAAAATGATTGTGAAAGAGTTTGAAATATTATGTCGTTCTCCTGTACCATATTATGTGACCGGTTGATACCTGATATTTGATGTTATGACTCTCACCGGCATATTAGTTACCTGATCCTGATATATATACACCGGTATTTGCCATGCTATACTTATCACGTGATATAATAACACTTGACACTTGACATGTTATCACCCGACACTGGTACACTTGACCTGATATTGTAGCACCTATATTATAATGCATATTCATGACTATTATGTTTACGGGGACTTGGCATGATTATTATACTGTTACCAGATATTTGGTACTCCTGAACTCCTGTACTTTTGTATTCCTGACCTGATATTATACTCCTGTTAATTCTTGTAGTTAGATAATCATGGTTATGCTGTATACACTTGTGGATATTATCTTTGGGCAATTCATATATGTATAATAAAAATACTCAACTTATACTGAGGAGGGAAAAACTGATGGAAACCGGTATGATGTCATATTTATAATGGTGATATTTCTGTAGTGTCGTGTGGGGCGCGTAATGATAAGTCCCCAGAAGTAGTAGCCTGAATCCAAAGTGTCATGTGTGGTGCGTAATGTTAAGTCCATAGAAGCAGTAGCATGTACTCCTGAGCTAGTCCTGGGCAGAGATGGAACCCACTATAAATATGAGCCATCAGATTTATCAGCTTCCAAATAATAACTCGTCTTATTCGTAAGTGAATGTATGTGTGTCGGTAGCACAAACAAAAGCATATGGATCAGATGAATAACATAAAACAACCAAACAGTAATAAGGTTAGGAACATGTGATATTTGGTTTCTCCTTCATTCGAGTCCTGGTACTCACATATCAGACCCTCTACAGAATGCGAACTCTAGTATGGACTATCGGTGATGTGAGGCGCTGGTAGGGAGGCGATTGAAATATCAAACGGTACTAATTATTATTATTATTGAATATGCAACACCTTTATATTCCAGTTATAATGTTATGTCCTGAGTTGCCACCTGCTTTATGACACATAATGATTACTCCAAATACACTATAGTTCTGTTATTCTTAGGGTAACTTAAGTTGTATAAACTCAGACGATGACAACATGAAATGTGTGGTATATAAACGAGGAACCCAAATGACGATGAAAAAAGAAAATAAAATAAATTCATAGCCCATATTTAGAAGCCCAGTTTAAGTTCAGCCTAAATATTTGGTTCTAATTCATTTTAAACCGACCCAAATACAAAAATAGACCCGCTAAGTGATTCAAAAACAATTCTTTTGGCTAGATAAAAATTTGAAAAAATAATTAAAAATAGAGATAAATATTTAGATAACCCCTAGCATCTACTGAAAAATTTTGGGGTTAATTGTAAATCATATTGGACCGAAACACTGCTTTCTAAGTAGAAACCGCTACTTCAAAATTCATACACGTTAAGGAAATTGCATGCTTTTAACCATTTAAACCCCACAAAAATCAGTAAATAAAATCTAAATAATATTATAAACTCAGTGTATCATCCTACAACTTGTTTTAAGATCTGAACCATCCATATTTAATTTAAAATACTGAATAAATAGGATATATCATGTAAAATTCAATAAATGTAAATTGGATATCTGATATAAAATTCATATGTATTTAATGTAGATTCTTCAAATTGGTTATCGGACTCGTGATAAGTCCAGGTGAGTGTTCTTTGTTTACTCATTTAATATTTCAGTTTTATTTCACGTAATTGTTTTATCCTGTCTATTTCAATGAATATTATTTTACATTTAAATAATTGTTCAAACTCAATTATGTTTCATGCCTGTTAGTTACTAGTCTATTACTACATGTATTAAATACAAAATAAAATTGCCTTGTGAACGATTCTGTATCTCTTTAAATAATTGTATAATATTCTTGATCATGAACATCATGATACCCCTTGAAAACTTGACTGACTATACATGACATCTACCTGATAACCATATTGTTCATGTTACTGAAAGTTATTGAGAAAGTATCGTTAGACCGTAACGCTCGGTATAGCTCTATTCATCGTATACACGGTTACTGTTACTATTCATTATTCTTGTTACTGTTCACCGTACTGTTACTGTTACTGTACTTAACTGTTACTATCACCATATCGTCCCAGTATTCTAGGTAACATGGATATTGACTGACTTAACTGAATTAAATAATAATGTAACAAGACAACTTACACTGGGATTGAGAAAATTGATGGAGGAGACAGCGTCTGTATTTTGGGTGGACCTAGGATACAGGTTACGCAGCCGACTGAGGATTCCACTGCAGAGTTCCCGGGGGATGACTTACATCCCATCTGTACTGTTATTAATCCACTGTTCATACTGTGAGATTACTGTTACTGTTACTGAATACCTAGCGGTACGACCTGGTTCAGCATCAGAAAACTGAGGCCGTGGTCCCGGGTATGTACGGGACCCACCTAAAGCAAGGACAATGTCTCTTCTATTAATTTCAATAACTTCGATCCTGATTGACACGTGTAGTAGGCATAATATGGGATGCGTCTACTGCATGTGGCAATTGGTGTTCGCTGACATAATAATAACAAACTAAAATCTTATATTGACATTGTAGACTGAACTTGATATACTGACTTATTGTAAACATCTAATAATACCAACGAACTGACTGTACACCTGACACCCGACTGGACATCTGATTTTGTATTGATTGGCTTTATTATTTTCTATCCATGTTTCATATGTTACTTCTGTTTTATTCTAGCATATGTGTTTCCTAATTTGCTCACATTTATATTCACATGTCTTTTTCTTTTTCTCTTATACATTCACTAGGAGTTCTGACTCCCTGGATCTGCATATTCAGATCCAGGGCTATTTATTATTGATCAGATTTTTGGAGAGGATCATATTTACCTTGAGGAGCTGGAGTCTCTCCCTTTTGATTATCGGTATCCCTGCTCTTTTATTTATATATCGCATCCTGTCACATTTCTTATTCTTATTCATATGTTGTCATTGTGTTAGACTTTATATGTATTATTGCAGTGATTTTGATTTATGGTAGAGATTTATATCCTGTTCAGGTTACTTTAGGCTTAGCGCGTATATGTGAGGTATTTTCCTTGCATATATGCGTCACCGACTCTCGTCGCGACTCTGATTCAACGAATTTTAGGAAGCGGGGCATGACAAGAACTGATCATAAACCATTGAAACATTTATTGGAGCAGATGTTGTATACTAAGGCTCAACATGCATGGCTATTAAAGCTTCTACATTATCAGTATATAATAGAGTACAAGAAAGGAAAAGAAAATGTAATTGCTGATGGGTTGTCTGGAAGAGATGAAAAAGATTCATCTTCTTTGTTGACAGTGGTAGCAATAGGATCAGATTGGATTCAAAAGGTGAGAGAAATGGTGACTTTAGATAACTATTTTGAAGAAATCAAGGTTAAGATGGAAGAGGCTAAATTAGACCCTAAATTCTATCAAATGAAGTCCGGCTTAATATACTACAAGGGAAGGCTTCTCATCAGTCAATGCTCTCAACTCATTCAAACTCTCATCTCAAAACATCATGATACACCCCAAGGACACTCTGGATATGTAAAGACTATGCAAAGGGTTAAGAAAATAGTTAACTGGAAAGGACTCAAGAACAGTGTGAGGGAGTATATTAAACTTTGTGACATCTGTCAGAGGTCCAAACATAAGAATCTCAATCCTGCAGGGTTATTACAGCCTTTACCAATCCGGAGCAATCTTGGGAGGAGATTACAATGGACTTCATTGATTGCCTGTCGGCTATTTTTGTTGTAGCGGACAGATTAACAAAGTATTTGACAAAGTATGCTCATTTTGTTCCTTTATCCCACCCATATACTTCAAAGATGATAGCTGGAGTATTTTTTGAAAACATCTACAAGTTTTATGGACTACCAAAAGTCATCATTTTTGATAGGGATAGCCTTTTTTGAGTAGATTCTGGCAGGAATTCTGGCCTTTGCGGGGATTCAAATTGCATTTCAGTACTGCTTATCACCCGCAAACGGATGGGCAGAGTGAGGTGGTTAACAGATATCTTGAAACTTACCTAAGGTGTTTTTGTGCACACAAGCCTCAGGATTAGTTGAAGTGGATACCCTGGGCTCAATACTGGTATAATACAACTTGGCATAGTTCTACAAACATCACTCCCTATCAGGCTTTATATGGTAGACCTCCACCTACCTTATTATCCTACATCCCTAACACTGCTAAATTACAGGCAATAGAAGATGAATTAGTTGCAACGGATATTACCTTACAATTGTTAAAGGATAATTTAGTAAAGCCAGAGAAAGAATGAAGAAAATGATATTACCTTACAATCCTATGGAACTGGTGAGAATCATTGTTCTCTTTCATATCAAATATGTCAGACATTAGGAAAGATCACATTGTTGAGATTTCCTGCTTAAAATTTTGTTGAGGTTTTCGTTATAGTTTTCTTTGCAGATTTACAGACATTTCTAAGGTCAGTCCATCCAGTATTGACAAAATTAGTAACGTATAGTGAATGTTGGCATTTGATTAGTAATATTGAAAAATTTTGATGTAAATACTGGAGCAGTAAAATTTTAAAAATCCGCCACGTTGCTCTATTAAGGTTTGGGCAAAATTTCAGTGTCATAGTACTAAAAGGCCATCCACTGAAGTTTTGGGGTATTCAATTTCAGGCCACTAGTAAAACCATCTATCTAACATGGCTAAAACACAACCAGAATCAGCAAATGATTTGAGATTTCAATTTATGGTTAGTGTCTTCTGTTTTCTTCTTTAATTAGCAGAAGTTCTATTTAAATTTGACCAAATTAAGTATTTAGAATGACCTCTAATACTTGCTAACTTTCATTGTTCAACATTTTCTACTGGTTATTATTTAAGCCATTTGATGCTTGTGCTAATTATTTAAAATTTAGCCAAAATCAGTGAAATTCAGGAAGTGAATTTTCAACCATAATTTTGGTCAGAATATTTGTAGGGCCCTCTGAAACTGAATTTTGGCCAATTTTGGAATTATGCTGATTGTTTCCCTCCTCTCCCTAAGAATACATGTACACCAGTCTATTCTCTACTTTCTTAAAAGTTCGCTTCCAGCTTTCTGACTGTTAAATTCAGCTTTCTCCATGTGAATGATATAAAATTTTAGTAACTGCTTTTAAAAGTCTGGATGGCAGTTGAGCCGAACATTTCAGATTGAAGGAGTACAAAATTGGTGCATTGATGTTTGAAAAATCTATGCATTACGTACCACGCGACGAAGAAAACAGGAGTAGGTGGTCCAACTGCTTCAGAGTGTTCACAGGACTAAAGACACCTTAGACTACATCTATTCATATGTTCGGGGTCCCTCTCATGTTCTATCGAAAGGTGGAGCTAGTTATCTTCTGACTTTAATGAATGATTATTCTAGAAAAAGATTTGGTGTATTCTCTCAAGTATAAAAACGATGTGTTTGCTACCTTCAAGAAGTAGAAGGCTAGGATTGAAAAGCAAACAGAAAAGAAGTTGAAGCGCCTCAGGACCAACAAAGAAATGGAGTTTTGTTCCATAGAGTTTGATCGATTCTGCAAAAATGAAGGAATTGTACGACATCACACAGTTTGAAACACACCGTAATAGAATGGAGTTACAAAAATAATTAACAGGACACTATTGTAAAGAGCTCGGTGTATGATCTCGAACGTTGGTTTGTCAAAGTGCTTTTGGGCCGAGGCAATTAGTACAACTTGCTATTTGGTAAGTCGGTTGCCCTCTACAGCTATTTGATTTTAAAGACGCTTGAGGAGAGATATGGATTGGTACCATACTAATTACTCTCATTTACGAGTAGTTGGTTGCCCTGCTTATTTTCCTGTAAATGATGGTAAGTTTAAACTTAGGGCAAAGAAAACTATATTTCTTGGTTATACTACTGGGGTGACGGAATACATGTTATAGCTTCCTGATCCTAAGTAACCTAAATTTGTTACTAGTAGGGATGTTATTTTTGATGAAAATTTTATGCTTCAACTGAGAAATAAGTCTGTTGCTGATTCTACATGTTCAGGAAAGCAAGCAAGCAGGTGGAGTTTGAGAGCAAAGCTTCAGAAGTAGTGTAGGAGAGCATACACATTAAATAAGTCAATGATATACTCAAGGTTTAACTTCAGGTGATGATACAAGAAGCCAGATCTGTCCACTTAAGCGACACACCTACGAAGATGTGGTCCCTTATGCTCTAAGTGTGGTAGAATCTATTGAAATTCCTGAACGTTCTACATACAGGAGGTATTAGTTCTAGTTGTTGGCCCAAAGGCCATTATCCCGGTTATTTTGATGATAGCAAAACATATTTAGTTATGTATTTAATAATCTTGTTTAAAAGTATTTCAGGTTCAAGAACAGGTTTTTGACGACTCCACTAAAAGACTCACACATTTGGAGTTCGCCCAACATTTGCTTTCCCAAGCTAAAGCACATAGGAAGCTTCGGGAATATGCGTTGAAGAAAAGATCAAGAACAAATCAAGACTTTGCTAAAGAATCCAAGATTTGTACTTTGTTTATTTTCATTTTAGAATATTTTGTCAAAACTAAATAGTAGAAGTAGAGATATGGGATATCACACACACACATTTTCTAGAGTGGTTTATGGCTTCAAAATAATTTCTATTTCTATTTCCAAACTCAGTTTTAGTTGAACATATCTATTTTGGAATTACGATTTTAGAGAGACTAGTTTTTGGGAAAAACATTTCATTGAAAATCAAGTTTTTATCAAAAGAATTTTTACCAAGTATTTTACCTTGATAGTAGTATGACACATGCTCATACTCTATGATTTTTCAAGACCAAACATTTTATCCAAGACCCAAAACCAAAATCCAAAATTGTCCAGGTCTGTGAATTCTGATTTTTCAGAAATTCACAGTGACCGGTCGACCGGCAGTCGACCGGCACTCGACCGACATGCACAAATGTGCATGTGCGTATCAGTCGACCGGAGGTCGACCGATACTCGACCGGCCCCAACCTGCTGCTCTCTGGAAATAGCCAGTCGACCGACCCGGTCGACCGGTGAGCCCCAACGGTCGGATTTTTGACCGTTGGCGGTCGACCGACCCGGTCGACCGGTAGTCTGTCAAAAATTCTGACAGACTCAACAGCTATTTTTTCTGACTTTTTGACTTTTGGGATTTGTCTCCAACGAATCTCTTGAGCAGTTTTTGACCCCTATAAATAGGTGGTCACTTCATATGATATGACTAATAATTTTAGAGCTATCAAGTGAAATTTTACAAGAGTTTCAAAGATTTCCAAAGTTTTCAAAAGAAAAGATTTTTCTCTCCAAAGCCTAAATTTCCATCACCTTTCTTGGAGCCTATTCCTCTACTTCCCTCTAGTTTTGCACTACACAATCCCATACTCTAAGTCTATTATTTGGTTCTAGGATTGTGCTTAGTGAGCTCTTTTGTAAAGTGGTCAAGTGTGATCACTTCCATTGTAATTGAGTGAAGTTGTAGAGGCATCGGCCTCAAGGCGAGCTAGTGTGCTCAAGGTGGTGAAGTGTCATCACGGGAGACGGACAAGTGTTGTCCTTGTATTGTTGATCCGGTGGGATCCTCAATAGTGGAAATCCTTCAAGTGTGAAGGCGGGGACGTAGAGCGTGGCTCGAACCTCGGAAACATATCGGCGTGTTTGCGTTTGCTCAAATTTCTCTAACTCTATCTCTTTTATTACTTGCAATTTTACATTGTCTTTTACTTGCAAGAAATATTGTATTGTGATAATTGTTTAGAGTTAATTTTTTTAAATTCCGCATAATTGCCATTATCATATAGCCATCACCTATTCACCCCCCCTCTAGGTGATTTCAATTGGTATCAGAGCCTAACCCTACAACTTAGGTCTAACAACCTTAGGGAGATCCATACATTTGGCTATATTCATTTGTTGTATTTTATTTTGTGCATCTTATATATTGTGCATTCATGGCATCCATGGATTTTTCTAGCATTAAATCCCCTCCCAAGTTTGATGGCTTGAACTTCCCCATTTGGAAGGTCAAGATGAACCTTTTCTTAAAATCCCTAGGAGTTAGGGTAGCTAGGTCCATCACCAAAGATTTCATTGAACCAACTAGTGATGAGAGCACATGGTCCGAGGATATCACCAAAGACTATGAAGCAAATGCTAGGGCACAATATGCATTAACACAAGCACTTAATGAAGATGACCTTGCACGCATCATTAATTGTAAATCGGCATATGAAGTTTGGAACATGCTTATTGTGACTCATGAGGGAACGTCACAAGTCAAGAGAGCAAAAGTTGACTTGTTACGTTCTCAATATGAGAATTTTTACATGATTGATAATGAGAGCATTGATGACATGCTCACTCGCTTTACAAAAATAACAAATGCTCTTTCTTCCTTAGGCGACAAGATTGACAACGATCAAAAGATAAGGAAGGTGATTCGAGCTCTTCCCAAAGCTTGGGAAGTCAAGGCGACAACCCTCAAAGAGCTAAATGACAAAGAAGAGATGGACTTCTCCGGCTTCATCGGCAATCTCAAAACACATGAGATGGAGATGAAGGTTCGAGAAGAAAGGGAGGCTCCAAAGAAGAAATCAATAGCCTTCAAAGCCGCTCCAACCATTCAAGACGAGGATGATTCATCGGACGAGTGCGATGAAGACTTCGCCATGCTCATCCGGAAGGTGGGCAAGATGTTCTACAAAAAGGGAAGACAAAGCAATTTCCGGCGAGGGAAACCTCAAGGGAGATTTGAAAGAAAAAGAGAGGAGCCCGGTCCTTGCTTTCATTGCAAGAAGATCGGTCACCTCATTGCCGATTGCCCCGCTCTACAAGCGACCACATCCAAGAACGGGCAAAGAAAGAAGAAGGCCATGGTGGCTACTTGGGATGACACGGAGTCGGAATCCGAAGAGGAAGTCGACGCCGCGCACATGTGTTTCATGGCACATGGGGAGGATGCACCAAAGGTAACTCTAGAAAACTCTTTAGATGAAGATGAGCTAACTATGGATAAACTTGCACAATTTTTTGAAGAATTGCAAAATAGGTATGAAATTTCCCAATCTCAAAATAAGAAATTAAAAAGAGAAAATGAAGCTTTAAAACATAAAGTTGAAATAGTTGTTAAAGAAAAGGATGTTTTATCTAGCTCTTTTGAAAATTGAAAATGATTTTGATAAATATAAACTTGCAAATAAGGGTAAAACCACCATAGTTTCAATAGATAAAAATGATTTTGTTGAGATCCAAAAGCGTGTTGATGCTTTGGACTCCACACTTAAAAATTGTGCATTTGATTTGAAAAAGATAGCTTCTAAATTTCCTAAGGGAACACCCCAAGGGAAACATGCACAACATGCTCATACACATGCACGGAAATATGCTCACACTCACAAGCATGCATACATGTATGGAAATGGTAGAATTTATGTTTGCACTCATTGTGGCCGCAAAGGCCATTTAGAAAAATTTTGCTATGCTAAGAATAATGTTAAGAATAAATATGTTTGGGTTCGCCCGGTACTAAGCCTAAAGGACCCTCAAAGATTTGGGTACCAAAAGATCCTCCAAATGTAGGTGACACAGGTGGATCTACTTCCTCCAAGACTTAGGGGGAGACGGTGCCCGGGTGGTAGATGCAACTAAGCTCAAAGTTCAAATCTAGCTTGCATCGCTATCGTGGAGGCACCTATTTTTGGAGATTGCCCTTAAATTGGTAACATCTCCATTTTAAATAGTTGTTGATTTTTGATTATGTATACATGTGTATAGAATTGATAGTTTGCCTTTGTATTCCATTGATACATGCTTATATAGAACTACATTTCTATCATGTTGTGTACATGCCTTGCGTTAATTTTCATATCTTGTATTTTTACGCCATATGTCATATTTGTCCACATGTCCATATTTTTTTTGTATCTATATGTATATACTATTTTTCAAAAGTATAAATTAATAATCAAAATTTCTTGTTTAAACAAATACCTTAAAGATGGCAATTGCGCACCTCAACTCATTCAAGAGGAATCAAGAGGATGAAGTTCAGAACCCGTCACTGGGTATTCGGCTTCAACATCTTTATATCTTTGTTTAAATATGTAAAATAAAAATTAAAACATTTCTTGTGTGAAGTTTTGTTGATGCGATAATCTAAATGAAGATTTAAAACTGATTGATGTATTCCTGTATGTTATAATATAACATATTTTATTTGTTATAATTTCTTCTAAAAAAAAAAATTTTTTTAACAGAATCTGTTTGCTGGTTTTCAGACAAAACCGGTCGACCGGCCCTAACCCCAGTCGACCGACTTGTCACCGCGAGCTCTCTGTATCTGCCGAGTCGACCGACCAGTCGACCGTTTGAACTTACAGAGCTCTCGGTTTGCTCTGGGTCGACTGGGCAGTCGACCGGGCATCGGGAACACGCGGGAATCTGCTTTATATCTCGGTTTTTTTCTCTCTCTCTCCTCACTCGCTGGCGACGAACCCGAACTCCTCTCCACTCCAAAAATTTTCCAACTTTTTAATCCTTCTTCCGATCTAAAATCCCTCAAAAACCCACTTCATAATCCTCCTTTAGATTGTGGATCTTCAGTTTCAAGGCTTTTCAACCGCTGGATTTGGAGTATTTCAGGATTTGGAGTATTAGGGTTTCAGTTTTCATCTCCAAGGTAAAAAATCAAATCTTTCTTGCTGTTGATCATCTCTTGCTTCAATTTCTTCCATTATTTGTCAAGATCTTTAGGTTTCCTAGTATCTAGATCAAGCCCTAACCTAAAAATCATATCTTTACTCTCAAAAATGTCTACCTCTAAGAGAACTAGATCTGAAAAGGGCAAGGCTCCTGCTAAACCCTCTTCCCATGTTCCTAAACCTAAAACCCCTTTGTTAATGAGGTTGCTGAGCATAGGTATATCAATTTGTCCAAGAGAAATCTCATTTCTGGAAGATTTGTTGTCTTCCAAGACCTTGAACACCTGGACATTGCCCGTTTCATGCATAACAACTCTTTAGAGAGGTTTGTGACCATTAGAGAGAAAGTGTACTCACCCCTCATGCCCTACTTCTATACAAACATTTCTCTTGAAGGGGACACTCTCTATACCAGAGTCTTAGGTAGGGATATCAAGCTCAACCTTGACCAGTTCGCTAGTATCCTACATCTCTCCCCTGGTGGAGTTGATGTTTATTCCAATGATTTACAGGATTTTGGAGAATTTCCGGAGGGTGAGTCTGCACTCACCGCATCCACTTTACTTCACGGGGATAACAACCCCGGCTTGGTAAGGAACGAGGTTGTAAGTAGGTATACTCTACAATCTCAAGTCCTAGCCAAGATTGTCTTCAATAACCTTCTCCCAAAATCTGGCGAATTCAGCCATGCTAGGGGTCCTGTTCCTCTTATCATTTATTGCCTTCTGCGAGGCATTAAAATTGATGTACCCCGTCTCATTGCATCACACATGGCTTCTGAACAAATCCGTCTGTCCGGGAGAAGCTTGCCTTATGGCATGCTGATTACCCGTATTCTCAAGGCCTTAGATTTTGATCTCTCTTCTGTTGAGTATGATAATCCTTCACCTAACATTGATGGGACTCTCCTGAAAAGGATGGAAGCCCAGCTGCGGAGACAAGCACCTCCTATTCCCCCTCCTGTTCCTCCTCCAGCTCCAGGACCATCCTCTTCTTCTTCTGCACCCATTGCACCTTCAGATTTAGAGTCTCTCATTTCATCTGCAGTACGCTCTCAGATCGAGGCACATCAGGCCTGGATTGAGCAGCGAGATACTGCTTTTCGTGCTGAGATGGATGCACGGTATCAGGGACTTCGTACAGACATGACTTATTTTGCTGATTCCATGAGATACATGGACTCACAACTTGAGGGTCTCTATACGAAGTTCAATATGGCTCCACCTGATCCCACGACCATTTCTCGTCCTCTTCCCTCCAGAGGTCCTCCTTTTCCAGCCAGAGCTCCTTCTTCTACTGTGCCACCACGACCCAGAGTTGATGCTGATGATTCTGAGGGGCAGACTCTTCTTCCTCTTCCAAGTCTGATGCTGATGGTGACCAGACGATGGTGGCTGCGGAGTCTTCTTCCGAGGACGACGACGATGAGGATGATGACGGCGGTGCTGGCAGTGCAGAGTGACCTCCCCTTTTGATGATGTCAAAAAGGGGGAGAGATTTTAGAGAGAGATATTTTGTGACACTTTGTTATTTTGTTATGTACTTGACTTATTTTGTTGTGTTGGACACCTTTTATTTTTGTGTTGTGGACATGTATCTTTTGTGGTATGTATTTATGTCATGTATGAGACTTATTTCCTTATCTATGATATGACATGAGTAGTTGATATGTTGTGATTGGCATGGATGTGTGATGTTTAATTTTTTATCACTATGCCTGAGTATGATTTTTTATATATGCTTGTGTTGAGGGGGAGCTTCATTTGAAGACTCTACCCAAAATATTTTGTGATAACTACATATGTTTTGCCATCATCAAAAAGGGGGAGATTGTTGGCCCAAAGGCCATTATCCCGGTTATTTTGATGATAGCAAAACATATTTAGTTATGTATTTAATAATCTTGTTTAAAAGTATTTCAGGTTCAAGAACAGGTTTTTGACGACTCCACTAAAAGACTCACACATTTGGAGTTCGCCCAACATTTGCTTTCCCAAGCTAAAGCACATAGGAAGCTTCGGGAATATGCGTTGAAGAAAAGATCAAGAACAAATCAAGACTTTGCTAAAGAATCCAAGATTTGTACTTTGTTTATTTTCATTTTAGAATATTTTGTCAAAACTAAATAGTAGAAGTAGAGATATGGGATATCACACACACACATTTTCTAGAGTGGTTTATGGCTTCAAAATAATTTCTATTTCTATTTCCAACTCAGTTTTAGTTGAACATATCTATTTTGGAATTACGATTTTAGAGAGACTAGTTTTTGGGAAAAACATTTCATTGAAAATCAAGTTTTTATCAAAAGAATTTTTACCAAGTATTTTACCTTGATAGTAGTATGACACATGCTCATACTCTATGATTTTTCAAGACCAAAACATTTTATCCAAGACCCAAAACCAAAATCCAAAATTGTCCAGGTCTGTGAATTCTGATTTTTCAGAAATTCACAGTGACCGGTCGACCGGCAGTCGACCGGCACTCGACCGACATGCACAAATGTGCATGTGCGTATCAGTCGACCGGAGGTCGACCGATACTCGACCGGCCCCAACCTGCTGCTCTCTGGAAATAGCCAGTCGACCGACCCGGTCGACCGGTGAGCCCCAACGGTCGGATTTTTGACCGTTGGCGGTCGACCGACCCGGTCGACCGGTAGTCTGTCAAAAATTCTGACAGACTCAACAGCTATTTTTTCTGACTTTTTGACTTTTGGGATTTGTCTCCAACGAATCTCTTGAGCAGTTTTTGACCCCTATAAATAGGTGGTCACTTCATATGATATGACTAATAATTTTAGAGCTATCAAGTGAAATTTTACAAGAGTTTCAAAGATTTCCAAAGTTTTCAAAAGAAAAGATTTTTCTCTCCAAAGCCTAAATTTCCATCACCTTTCTTGGAGCCTATTCCTCTACTTCCCTCTAGTTTTGCACTACACAATCCCATACTCTAAGTCTATTATTTGGTTCTAGGATTGTGCTTAGTGAGCTCTTTTGTAAAGTGGTCAAGTGTGATCACTTCCATTGTAATTGAGTGAAGTTGTAGAGGCATCGGCCTCAAGGCGAGCTAGTGTGCTCAAGGTGGTGAAGTGTCATCACGGGAGACGGACAAGTGTTGTCCTTGTATTGTTGATCCGGTGGGATCCTCAATAGTGGAAATCCTTCAAGTGTGAAGGCGGGGACGTAGAGCGTGGCTCGAACCTCGGAAACATATCGGCGTGTTTGCGTTTGCTCAATTTCTCTAACTCTATCTCTTTTATTACTTGCAATTTTACATTGTCTTTTACTTGCAAGAAATATTGTATTGTGATAATTGTTTAGAGTTAATTTTTTTAAATTCCGCATAATTGCCATTATCATATAGCCATCACCTATTCACCCCCCCCCTCTAGGTGATTTCACTAGTGAAGCTGTAGAATGAATGGTTGCTATGACTAAAGAGATGAAGTCCCTTCACAAAAATCAAACATGAGAATTAATGAAGCCGCCGAGGGGACAGAAAATTATTGGCTGCAATGGGTCTTCAAGAAGAAAGAATTTCAGGTGTTGAGTCTGTAAGTTATTGGTAGCCAAAGGCTACTGTCAAACAGAAGGTGTTGATTTCAATGAAGTATTCTCTCTAGTTGTGAAGCATACCTCAATCTGTATGTTAATAGTCATGATTATTTGGTTTGATCTGGAGCTCGAGCAACTTGATGTAAAGATAACTTTTCTTCATGGCAAGCTTAAAGAGTAGATCTTTATGCATCAGTCAGAGGTATTCGTTATTGAAGGCAAAGAGACCACGTGTGTAGGTTAGAAAAATCTCTTTATGATTTGAAGCAGTCACCTAATAATGGTATTTGAGATTTGATACTTTCATGATTGAGCATGATTACTCTAGGAGTAAATATGATAGCTGTGTTTATTATCAGAAGCTCAATGATGGTTTTTTATATTTGTCAGTAAGTGCCCAATTTTTGTGCCAAGTACAAAATCACATATCGATTCTCCTCATCCTATTATCCTTAAGACAATGGTCAAGTTGAAATCAACAACCGTACCATCCTCGACAACCTATAAAAAAAAATTGGATAAAGCTAAAGGCAAATAGGCGGATAACTCCCCAGAGTTCTCTGAGCTCATAGGACCACCAAATGTGTCCTGACTGGTGAAACCCCATTTTTGTTGGTATATGAAACAGAAATGATCATCCCGATCGATATCAACATGCTAAGACTCTGAGTGGAAGGAGTGATCCAAGACCAAAGTGACGCCTCACTCCGCCTGATGCTGGATCACTTAGAGGAAAGGCGACAACAAGCCCAAATCTGCACACGGCCTATCAGTAACAAATTCGGGACTTACACCACAAAATGTGAAGTCGCGGGAATTTCAAATTGGAGACATGGTCCTGAAGCGCGTAATTCAGAGCACGTAATGAAGGATCAAGAAAAGTTGGGACCCAACTGGGAGGGTCCCTACATCATCATCGCTCGGGAAGGCAAGGGGTCATATACCTTGGTCGATCAGGATGAGAACCAACTCTATAAGCAACGGAACTCTTTTCACTTGAAGCGATATCATGTTCAAGTCATGTAATATCCAATGGAAAGTTCATTTTCTGTTATCTTAATCACGTCTTACCCAACTCCAGTACCTGCCCCGAGCATCTGGTACAGTTTCCATGGCCTATAGAATCTCCACCCTGACGGTGACTCTTCGGGGAGTCTCCTGAAAGATGGAGACTCGCCCACATCGATCCCTCAGAGTAAGCCTATAATAGGATATACCCTGATGGCTGACCGAGCAGATCCACGACCTAATAGGTCTTCACCCTGACGACGACTCTTCAGAGAGTCTCCTGAGAGACGGAGACTCGCCCACATCGATCCCTCAGACCAGCCTATAATGGGATTTACCCTAATGGCTACCCGAGTAAATTCACAGTATATACAGGTCTTCACTCTGACAGTGACTCTCCGGGTAGTCTCTTAAAGATGGAGACTCGCCCATGTTAATCCCTCGGTGCCAACTTATAACGGGATATACCCTGATGGCCACCTGAGCAGATCCAAAGCCTACACGGGTCTTCACGCTGATGGTAACTCTTTAGGAAGTCTCCTAAAAGATAAAAACTCTCCCATGTCGATCCCTCGGGGCCAGCCTATAATAAGATATACCCTGATGGCCACCCGAGTAGATCCACGGCCTATATGGGTCTTAACCCTGACAGTGACTCTTCGGGGAGTCTCCTGAAAGATGGAGACTCGCCACGTCAATCCCTCAGAGCCAGCATATAATGGAATTTACCCTATGGCCGCTGGAGCATATCCACGTTCTATAAAGGTCTTCACCCCGATGGTGATCCTTCAGGGAACCTTCTTAAAGATTGAGGCTCGCCCACATTAACCGCTCTGAGTCAGCCTACAAGGGGACCTACCCTGACGGTCCCCAGAGCAAGTCAACAGTCTACCTTGGACCAGTATGACAACATAACTTCTAAGCTAAGAGCTTCCCCCATTCAGTTAACATTCGTAGGTTCCATTGGGGAACAAATCTCATTTGGGAACAATATTCCAAATCATTCCAACACTTCTGAACCAAAATGGTACCCGGAGCAGCGCAACAAGTCAAATCTCCACAAGGCAAGATCTAAACAATACATGTGTTAAAAATTCTCCGCTTTATTATAGAATTTTTTGATTACATCCATTCAAGTACAAAGTGTGAATACATATAACAAGAGTGATATAAGTACTAGTTTTAATTTTGCAAGAATGTGTTCATCCTGAGTGAAAAAGCACAGGTGCTCATTGTCGCGCCCCCAGCTACGTCCTGGTAATGACTCTTAAGCAAACAATCCACCAGAGCTGGATGAGCGATGATACTGAGAACTTCCAAGAAGCCACCAGCAAGGAAAACTGTGCCCGAAATTGTAGACTGAAGCCTGCAAGGCGAGGAGGATACCGTTTCCAAGGCCATAATCTCGAAGATAAACTCAGGAGGAGGAAGCCAAGGCATCAACATCTGATAAAATCGTTGACGACCAATCCTAAGGACCGGAACTGCCATCAGATGTATGTTCCCTACTCTATGTTCACTGTAAGAAAAGAAAAGGGGGTCAAGCCCAACTCATGCCCGGTCTATTCTAGCCAGATTCCAGACGTGCAGACCAAGCGAAAGCTAGAATATTCCTTGTCCTTCCTGACAGCTGGGCCTCGTCACAAGAACTGAAACTGCCTGATAAGCCCATCACAAGAACCAAAACTCCTTGATAAATGGATTTGTGAATAGCCATCACCATCATCTCCCTCTCCTTCCTCCATCAAATGAAAATGAAGAAGACATCACCACTCACAGAACAATGCAAGATTTTAGCAGAAAGAGCATTTAAGAAGCAGCTCAGATCTCTCCCGAAGAGTTCTACCTTGTTTATAGAGAGAAAAGAAGACCAAGTGTTAACCACTCAGGACTCTAATCCCCAAAAAGATGAAGAGCCACTCGATCAGTGGCATACACATGTCGCGAAGGTTCAGATCAAAATAGTCGTGCCGGATATTCCGCGCCTTCCTCGAACGTCGTGTCTTATAAGATCCCTAGTTAGTAATATTATATTTTTTATTTTCTTACAGTATTTATTTTTTTGCTTTACTTATTATTTTGTTATTATTAGTTAACTTGATTTATAATTATTATTATTAAATAAGCAAATTATTTTTGAGATAGTAAATGGTGATTTGGCTTTATATATAATTATCAATATTTCTTATCAATATTTTTAATTACTTTAACAATTATTTCTATCATTATTAATATTATTGATTGATATTATTGGCAGTGCATATTACTATTATCATTTCATTAATTATTAGTGTTATTGTTATTATTCTTATGGTTATGGCTAATTACTTTCATTAATATTATTATTAAGGTTATTATGGCTCCTCTTGCATTGATTCCTAACCCATTACCCGTTAACCCTTTACCCATTACCGAATAATCAAATATCTCTACCCTATATATATTATCTCCTGATCTTCATCTAATCCAAACCCTAAATCTAATCTGGCCAAGACCAGCACGGCGACAACCTCCAACACCATGGTGCGCCACCAGCTACCCCACCTCGAAGAGGTGTGAACTGAAAAGTAACCGCCTTCTTGGTCCCGCATCCCTGACAAAATGACAGTCAACTCAATGGTCTTCTCATGGAATACATAATTCTCGGTAATATAAATAGTAGACTGGTTATCGCAATGCATAGGCATGGTCCAAGCTGTATAAAATCAAGCTCAATCAGTAGATTCTTTGGCCAAACCATCTTACATATAATATGAACCATATCTCTGTACTCAGCTTCTACACTTGAGCGAGATACTACATCTTGCTTCTTTCTCCTCCAAGTCACAAAATTTCATCCCACCAAAGTATAATACATAGAGTGGACTTCCGATCTTCTCTGTCACCAGCATATCCTGAATCAGAGTATCAGGAGACGTGTACATGTCAATACTTCCTAGCCAACAGGCCTTTCCTAAGTAATTCTTGATGCCAAAATTCTTAGTGCAACTAACCAATGGGCCTCTCTAAATTCATGCATGAACCTATTTAGTACACTAACAGTAAAGATTATATCCAGTCTAGTAACTGTCAGATAAATTAACTTCCCAATCAATCTCATATACCTCCTGGATCATCAAGTGGGTGACTGTCATCAAACCACAAGTCCATATTGACTTCCATTAGAGTGCTGGTTATGGCTGATGGGGGAGGTGAAGGGGAAGGTGAAGGCACTGGTTGTGGCTGATGGGTAAGGTGAAGGCTGCAAGTGTGGCATGGGAGAGAAGGAAGAGACATTAGTTTGTGGTGATGGGGTAGGTGAAGGCTGCAGATGTGACCTGGGTGAGGTGAAGGCATTGGTTGTCGGTGTGGCTGGGCGAGGCTGCTAGGCACGGTGGAGGCCTGCAGCTCAGGTGAAGAAAATGTTGGCCCAAAGGCCCATCACTCTAGTTTTGATGATGATCAACTTATGTAGTTATAGTACTAATGATCTTGTGTTTAATTAGTTATAGATTCTATGATCAAGATCTTAGTATGTGTGCAGCTTCAACAAAGGATTTAAAGTCATGTTTTGGAGCTAGCACGGTGTTTGGACCAAGTCAAGAAGATGAAAAGCCTTCAAGTGAAGACATCAAGAAGATGAAGACTTGTGTCTAGGTATAAGATTTTATTTTTAGTTAAAATGTAAAGGATAGAACAGTTGGTGGATTGCTAAAGTACATTTACACACACACTCTTGCTTTAGTTGTCTTTATAAAAGAGATTTCATTTTAGAAAAGAATTTTTATTTGAAAAATATCGGTTTAGTTTTAGAACATGTTTTTGGTTAAAGAATATAAAAATCATGTTTAGTGCTTAATGTCAAAAACATAGATATTTCATCATGTATGTGTAGTGGATCATATCCATACACCATATGCTTTATAAGTATTTAAATATCTTGTTTTTGTATTTGGTGAAGTTTTGAAAAAAAAGTTTGGAAAATACTGTTTTTAGATGAGCCATATTTTCCAAGTTACAAAAATAGTTCAAACATTTGTAACATGCCTTGATTTTGTGCAAGCATGTTTGTTTATCAAAGTATAACATCAAAACTATTTTTATAGATTTTTCAGTAGTATATGGGATTTTATCTAAGTTAAAATAACCATGTTTTAATCCCTATTTCAGAACAGTTTTCAGGCTTCGGCGGTCGACCGACCGGTCGACCGAGTTCTGAAGTCGGTCGACCGGGAGATCGACCGACGTGCACAGACGTGCATGCCTTGACCTGGCAGATGGCTGGTCGACTGACCCAGTCGACCGTCCAGAGAGCTCTGCTCTCTGGAAATGCCTCGGCCGACCGGGCGGCCGACTGGACAGAGAGGTCTGCTCTCTGTATCTGGCCTCGGTCGACCGAACGGTCGACCGATGGCACAACGGTCTGAAATATGACCGTTGGCCGGTCGACCGACAGGTCTAACAAACCCCAACGGCTAGTTTTTCTTAGCCTATAAATTTGGGGGTTTGGTCATTGTTTTAGATAAGATTTTGGAGACTTTTAGAGCCAGTTTTTCCTACTCATTTCAGAGGTTTTTCCCCACAAAATTGAGAGCTAATATTTCCTATCAAAGAAGTTTTATCAAGAGTGTTAAGGGAGATTTTCTTGAGTTTTTCACCATAGATTCAATCCTTGTTTTCTCACAATCACTTGATCTATCCATTGCCTTATCTATCCATAGGATTGTGTTGTGAGGGTGTTTTATTGGTGATCAAAGTGTTTAGATCACCAAGAGATCTTTTCTTGTACTTTGAGGAGGCGGACAAGTGTGTTCGCGGTGGATTAGAGTTCGTGTGTGAACTCTTGGTTTGAGGTGCGGCCTCGGCGAGCTTGTGGGGCTTGCGTGTGTACGGACTAGGGAGTCCAGAGCTTGTAGGTGTTGCGGCACAAAGGAGTGATCCATTGGGATCAAGCATAGTGGAAATCCTTCGTGTGTCGAAGGCGGGGATGTAGAGCAAGTGTGCTCGAACCTCGAAACAATTCCCTTGTGTTTGCGATTTCTCACTCTCTCTTGCCCTTACTTGTTTATATCTTGCTTATGCTTATATTGTCTTTACATTTATATGCTTGATATACATTGTGCTCATATTGATACATTGCTTGGGGATTATTTGCTAACACTTGTATTCAACCAAGAGAGCCAACGCGGCACCTCAACCCATATCTAGGGGAATCTTGAGGAGTTTGTACAAAGCCCTTCACGGGGAATTCGGTAACACTCCTGTGTTATACGTGGTGTTAAGTGTAATAGTTTTGTTTAGGTCATAATAGGTTTAATTCCGCATTTTTTGTCATTAAGTGACCATTAGATTAGCACTACACCTATTCACCTCCCCTCTAGGTGTACTTTCAATTGTTATCAGAGCCAAGTGCTCTTGATTTGGGTCTTACAACCTAGAGTTAAAGATCCTCACTTTAGGCTAATCACATTATTTGTACACACACCATGGATTTCATGTCACCACCTATGTTTGACATCCTTACATCCAAATTTGGAAGGTTAAAATGTCTATGTACCTCAAGACCCTAGGCATTCATGTTTATCTTGCTACTATTAAAGATTCATATATTAATGATAGCAAGTATATTGAGGCTAACTCAAAAGCCCTTCATGCTTTAAGTCAACCCTAAGTGATGATTATTTATCTAGAGTTTCTAATGTTGATTCGGCTTTTGTAGCATGGAACATCATCACCTCCCTTAGCGAAAAGGATCTATATTATGCCGGGAGCGATTCGGACATTGGAAGCGACACCTCCAACGTATGCTATATGGTCCAAGGGATAACCCCCTTGAGGTAACTACCGAATCCGAGGTAGAAGATGATAACATGTCATATGATGAACTTTCCACATTTTCTCAATTACTACTTGAGAAATATGACATGATTAAGAAAGAAAATAAAAATTTGAAAAAAATATTGATTGCATGCATAAAGAACATGATTCATTTAGAAATAATATTGCATGTTTAGAAAAAGAAAATGAAATTTTGAAAAATGAGAATGTTTCCTTGATGTCCAAATTAAATGATCTTTGTGAAGGAAACACTAGTTTGAAAAATAAGATTGATTTGGTGAAAAACAAAAGGAAATTGCTTTGCAAGAAAATAACTCTTTAAAAAGAAATTTTGTTGAAAAAGAAAAAGAAAATGTTTGTAAAAAGAATAAGAAAAATGATTCTATATCTCATCATGCTTTACATGCCACCACTAATGCGATAAATGTTTTGAAAAATAAAATAATTGTTTGAGCTCAACTTTGAGCACATGTGCATTCAATCATACTAGATTGGAGTCTTTGTTTCAAAAGAAATAAGTTCCTCATACTCATGCACATCCACATCATGCATATGCTTATGTTGCACACCACGATCACAATCACACTCATAAGCATCCTAAGGTGTACACATGTACACATTATGGTCGCAAAGGCCATTTAGCAAAGTTTTGTTTTGATAAGAACCATAATTTAAATTTGTTAAGTATAAAAATGTTTGGGTTCCTTACAAGACTAAGCCCCAAGGACCCAAGAAAATATGGGAACCAAAACCCCCACCTTGTGTTTTTGATGTAGGTGAGGGCTCTCATAATACGTGAGAGAGTTGGTGCCTTGGTAGTGGATGCACTTGAACATGATGGACACATTTTTGATGCATCACTATCAAGGAGGCTTGGTGGGATGACCACCATGTTTGGAGATTTGGAGTAGTTCCTTGGTTTGGTAACTATTTCTAAACTCCTAATTTATTTACATGCTTATTTCATATGTGACATTGTTAGCATGTTCATGTTTTATATGTTTTTTGTGCTTCATGTGGTATAAACTAGTTAAATGCAGATTTTATCAAAACTTGCATGTATGCATGTACAATAGTGAGAACAAATTGATTAATATATGTTTACACTTCATGCTCATTTGTACCCACTATATGCACATGTATAAGTTAGTTTTGATGATTCGTTCATTTACACATGTTTTGCCTACTTTCATGTTTTTACTTCATATATATGTCTTTTGATTTCAAATCTAATAAATATACGTGTATACCCGTGAGTCTTTTGCCTTCATGCAAATACTTTTAATAGACTCTTTTATTTTGGGATATGTATGTATATTATTAGATTTGGATGAATTATACATATACCTAGAAGTTTGTGTTTAAGTTGAAAATGAATTTTTTTTGTTGATTAATAAAAATTTTGATATTCATGTTTGATTTGAGCTTCATTGGACATTTTCATAAAAATGCTATTTACATGATCTTTTAACACTCACGTTTTTTATTTGTGTATTCATGACTTAGCTTCATGATCATTTTGAGCTTTATAGACCATGAGTCTTAAATTTTTGTGTATCTAGTTATGATTTATGAAAAACATATGATTTGATGTATTTGAAGGATTTTTAACTAGTTTTTCAAAAATCATTTATACTAGTTATTTATTCTTCAATTAGTATATGAGATATACTCATAATCCTACTATTCTATGGATTAATTCTTTTGTATTCTCAACATTTGTTTTAATGATGTTTAAGTTATATCTAGTTTTGATGCTTCATGATTTGAATATTAGTTTAAATGTTAGTTTTTGTTAACACTAGGATTTATACTTGTACATAGAGTGGCCACAAATAAATCTATATATGTTTAGGTTTGATTGCTTATTTGTGCTCATTAGATATGTTAGTATAGCCTAGTTTTGATGATCCATACATTTTTAAACTTGTATTCCCATTTTGGATTTGTTTTATGATCATGTGTTTTCATTTCATGTATATGTTTATTTTGCCAAACTTTAAGACATACATGTATACTCCTTGAGTCATTTTCCTTTCATGCAAATCTATATATATGGACTCAATTGTGTTTAAGGATATGTATGTATACTTCTTGTGTTGTTAAAATACACATATACCTTTAAATATAAACTAGTTTTAATGAAAAATTTGTGATGATTTTCATGTTTTCTTGTTTAAAGAATATTGAGCTTAATTGTCATTAGTTGTTGAAATATTCCTTGCTTGAAGGATTCCGTACTAGTTTTCAAACATTTTCATATTAACTAGTTCGAATTCTTCATATGGTAGATTATATGATGTATACACTTAAGCTTACATTTAAATTAGTATCATTGGATATTGTCAATTGGTATCATATGACTCTTTTTGTATATACTCATATTTTGTTTTCTATATATGTATGCCTCATTTCAAGTAGTATCAATTTCGATTGGTATTTTCTTTTCATACATATATATGATTGGTTTTGTGCTTATGTTAAAAAAATCGATTTACACAAAGATTGTTTATGTTAAGCTTCAATTCAAATTTTTATAAGCTTATGCAATATGTTTTCAAAATTGGTATCAAAATAAAGATTATGTTTACTTGATATCTTAAAATTTGGTTTATTGAGAAAAATACGAAAAATTCAAAATTTTGTTTTAATAAGGAAAATCAAAATGTTTTGATTTGTATTGCCTATATGCAAGGAGAGCTTAACATCTCTTCTACATATAGATTCATGTTGAGTGTATTATATATTGAGGAGCTTGACAACTCTCCTTTATATGGTACACGTGTGTAGGGGGAGCTTCACATCTCCTCTTATGCATTACATACTATGTGTTATGTGATTTGGGGCTTATCATTCCTTCTTCATGTAATGCATATGTGTAGGGAAGTTAACTTAGCATCTTCCTCTTTATGAATGTATATCGCATATAACCTTTATTGATTGATCTATGTTTACCCTTTCTTGATCTATTTGTTTATGACAAAAAGGGGGAGAAAAATTTTGTTTTCACTTTGAACCCTTTGTTGATGATTGACAAAAAGGGGGAGAAGTATTTGAGATATATGCATGTTTTCCTTGCTTAAGGGGAGAAGTATTTGTCTTCCCTGCTTAAGGGGGGTAGTATTTATGTTTATGCATATATGTTTTGTTTTGCAAATAGGAGAAAAAGAATTTGATATGTTTTATGCTTGTTGCATGTTTTATCTCCTTACATTTGCATACATGTTTATGTGCTTTATTGTCATATCTATTATTTCTTGTGATGCATGAGTTAAGGGGGAGCTTCTTTGAAGCTTTATTTTTAATCCGCATTTATAACTTCATGAGTTTTGTCATCATCAAAAAGGGGAGATTGTTGGCCCAAGGCCCATCACTCTAGTTTTGATGATGATCAACTCATGTACTTATAATACTAATGATCTTGTATTTAATTAGTGACAGATTCTATGATCAAGATTTTAGTATGTGTGCAGCTTCAACAAAGGATTTAAAGTCATGTTTTGGAGCTAGCACGGTGTTTGGACCAAGTCAAGAAGATGAGAAGCCTTCAAGTGAAGACTTCAAGAAGATGAAGACTTGTGTCTAGGTATAAGATTTTGTTTTTAGTTAAAATGTAAAGGATAGAATAGTTGGTGGATTGCTCAAGTACATTTACACACACACTCTTGCTTTAGTTGTCTTTATAAAAAGATTTCATTTTAGAAAAGAATTTTTATTTGAAAAATATCGTTTAGTTTTGGAACATGTTTTTGTTAAAGAATATAAAATCATGTTTAGTGCTTAATGTCAAAAACATAGATATTTCATCATGTATGTGTAGTGGATCATATCCATACACCATTTGCTTTAAAAGTATTTAAATATCTTGTTTTTGTATTTGGTGAAGTTTTGGAAAAATAAGTTTTCGAAAATACTGTTTTTAGATGAGCTATATTTTTCAAGTTACAAAAATAGTTCAAAACATTTGTAACATGCCTTGATTTTGTGCAAGCATGTTTGTTTATCAAAGTATAACATCAAAATTATTTTTATAGATTTTTCAGTAGTTTATGGGATTTTATCTAAGTTAAAATAACCATGTTTTAATCCCTATTTCAGAACAGTTTTCATGCTTCGGCGGTCGACCAACCGGTCGACCGAGTTCTGAAGTCAGTCGACCGGGAGATCGACCGACGTGCACAGACGTGCACGCCTTGACCTGGCAGATGGCCGGTCGACTGACCCAGTCGACCGTCCAGAGAGCTCTGCTTTCTGGAAATGCCCCGGCCCACCGGGCGGTCGACCGGACAGAGAGGTCTGCTCTCTGTATCTGGCCTCGGTCGACCGAACGGTCAACCGACGGCACAACGGTCTGAAATCTGACCGTTGGCCGGTCGACCGGGTGGTCGACCGACAGGTCTGACAGACCCCAACGGCTAGTTTTTCTTAGCCTATAAATTTGGGGGTTTGGTCATTGTTTTAGATAAGATTTTGGAGACTTTTAGAGTCAGTTTTTCCTACTCATTTCAGAGGTTTTTCTCCACAAAATTGAGAGCTAATATTTCCTATCAAAAGGAAGTTTTATCAAGAGTGTTAAGGAGATTTTCTTGAGTTTTTCACCATAGATTCAATCCTTGTTTTCTCACAATCACTTAAGCTATCCATTGCCTTATCTATCCATAGGATTGTGTTGTGAGGTGTTTTATTGGTGATCAAAGTGTTTAGATCACCAAGAGATCTTTTCTTGTACTTTGAGGAGGCAGACAAGTGTGTTCGCGGTGGTTTAGAGTTCGTATGTGAACTCTTGGTTTGAGGTGCGGCCTCGGCGAGCTTGTGGGGCTTGCGTGTGTACGGACTAGGGAGTCCGAGAGCTTGTAGGTGTTGCGACACCAAGGAGTGATCCATTGGGATCAAGCATAGTGGAAATCCTTCGTGTGTCGAAGGCGGAGATGTAGAGCAAGTGTGCTCGAACCTCGAAACAATTCCCTTGTGTTTGTGATTGCTCACTCTCTCTCTCCCTTACTTGTTTATATCTTGCTTATGCTTATATTGTCTTTAGATTTATATGCTTGATATACATTGTGCTCATATTGATACATTGCTTGGGGATTGTTTGCTAACACTTGTATTCAACCAAGAGAGCCAACGCGGCACCTCAACCCATTTCTAGGGGAATCTTGAGAAGTTTGTCCAGAGCCCTTCACGGGGAATTCGGCAACACTCTTGTGTTTTACGTTGTGTTAAGTGTAATAGTTTTGTTTAGGTCATAATAGTTTTAATTCCGCATTTTTTGTCATTAAGTGACCATTAGATTAGCACTACACCTATTCACCCCCCTCTAGGTGTACTTTCAGAAAAAGGCCGGGGAGAGTGAAAGATGAAATTAGGGTTATGATTAGGGTTAGGGTTAGAATTAGGAAAAGATAATATAGGGGAGTTATTGGGCTATTGGGTTTGAGTTTTGTGGGAAATGGAAGAGAATAGAGAGAAGAAATTAGGAGACTGAACTTGGGTAAAATGAAAAGAGGAATAATAATATAACAATAACAATATTAGTAATAACAATAATAATAATAAATAGTTAACAGAACAATAATAATAACAATAACAATAATAGTATTGAAAAATAATAATCAAAATGAAATAATAATAGTAACAACAACTACTAATAATAACAATAATAATAATAGTAATAATAGTAATGATAATCATAATAAAATGATAATAATAATAACTACTACTAATAATAATAATTTGAAAGTCAAGTTAAATAATGATAATAAATAAAGCCAGATAGATATTTAAAAATATATTAATACAATATTATTGACTAGGGATATTATGTTTGAATCAAATTTTCCGCTAAAGACTATTTTACACGTTCACAAAGATGCATGGGATTGAAAATTTTAGGAAAGGATGGTGTGAAAATATTGAATTCAAGTCTCTAGAAAAAGATGATAAGATTTCTTAATTTGAGATTGAACTTGATTATGATTGAATTTGTTGGAAACTTATGAACTTAATTGCCAGTGGCTACTTGTTGTAAATTATTATTTTTTTATTTTTCAGTTATCCTTATTTTTAGTTATCCTTATTTTCTTAATCTCTTTCTTTATCTTTTATTTCTTTTTTTGAATTTTGTGAGTATATTTACTACAAACCCTCATGAGACGACACTCATCTAACCTAGGAATTTAACGGCTTGTTGCACATGCAACAGAGATTCTCACGAAAGTAAATTAGGTTTTTATTTTTATTTTTAGGATTTTAGTTTTTCTTTTTAGATTAAGGTTTTGCTCGAGGACTAGCAAAAGCTACATATGGGAGTGTGATAAATGTCATTTGCATTAATATTTTATATCTTTTTATATCTCTTTTTGTCAATTTAATGTTGCATGGGTAGCTTTGCTTATGATTTTTTTGCAGATTTGAAGTCAACAACAGATTTTAAGAAAAATACTAAAAACGAATAAAAAGATGAGTTGCAGAGAAGAATTCATTGATACATAAAGATCCCAGTTTGAAATTAGAGATTCCAGTAGAGTCTACATATCACAAGGAAAAAGCCAGAAAAATTCCAGAGTCAAAGACATATTTCACGACGAATCCGCCGTCTAATGACGAATCTATCGTTGACCAGTCAAAGCACACATTGCGCTGGCGCCAGCTATTTCTTGACTCCAAATATAAGATGTAATGTATTTGACAGCGAAAAAGTTGTTGGATACGACGGACCCGCTGTCCCTTTTATTCAAGAGATAATGTAATTTTTTCAGAATTTTTTTAAGATTACATCTTAACTTTAGGAATCCTGAGGGGGTTGTTTAGAATTTTTGGGGTCTATAAATAAGGCTGCAAACTCTTGTATTTATATCATACTTTTGAGATCAAGTGTTAAGATTTTTCTCTTTTAATAAAGTTCTTATTTTTTGAATTATTGCTGGTTCTTGGAGAAGGAGTTCAGAGAAAGAGTTGGCTATATTCGGTTCTTTCTTTCCTCTCTTGAATTTTATTATTTTTATATTTACAAAATATAAAATCATGTTTTGCTTTACATACTCGGGCATAAATGTGGGCTTTTCTATCAAAAATTATTCATGATTGTTTGCATCTGGTTGTTCTCATTCATATTATTGTTAAATTCCTATTTTTGTGTTTAAGTTTAATAATTGATGGTTATAATTATATAGTTAGTTAGATTGGAGACTAATAGGAGATAACCTAAAACATATCTACGGATAGGATCACTTCCTACATGCTAAGATGAATAGGAGAAGTATAAGTTGTGCAATCTTAAAGAGAAAATCATAAATCTTAATATTGTTTTATCTAGTAAATTCACTATATTATTGCAAAAAATCTTTAATTATTAACAACACTTGAATAAAGTTTCTAGCACAAATAATTAGAATAATCAGAGATAAAATAGCTGAAGTCTTAATGCCCTAGTACTTTTTCTCATACTTAAAACACTACTTTTAATTTAGTTAAGTTTACAATTTCAAAGATTTCTATTTTTCAATTAAAATTTAGAAATAATTAATAGTGGTAGTTAAATTACAATTTCTGTAGGTTTAATACTCTACATCATCACTTTATTACTTGAAATTACAATTTCTGTAGGTTCAATACTCTACATCATCACTTTATTACTTGTAACGATTGGTACACTTGTCAAATCACACGTCAACTGTGTAACCCATGAATTCTGGTCCCCGGGCAAAGCTCCTTGGGTAGCCAGTTTTTCTAGTAGTGAAGGACACTTGACTATGACTTACTGTAGAAGAAAAAAAAAACGTAAGATGATTGGCTATTGTGATGTTGACTATACGAAAGATCACCATAATCGAAAGCTGGCAATTAGATGTGTAGTCAGTCTCGGCTTAGTAGTAGTTTTGTGATGAAACAAGACAATTAATAGTGTCACACAGAGGTTGACAATGATGGCAACTCAAGAAAGCATGTTCATACAATTAATGGAGGACTTGGATATGGCCAATGGATTATACCTTTGCACTGCAACAAAATCAGCTATGTGACTGGTAGAGAACCCAATGTTTTGTGCAAGAACAAAAGACATAAAGGTACATTATCAACTCCTGAGAGAGAGAAGGCACTTCAAGAAGAAGGTACGATGAAGCCAACAGAAACAGAAGAGAAGATGACATATTTTTACATAAAGACTTTGCTCCTCGAAGCACGAAGAATTTAAAAGGTAGCTCAGGTTGACAACCAGAAGAATCACATAATAGGATAAGTGGTCTAATGATAGCTTAAAAAGGACCGTAAGCTAATGATAGCTTAAAAAGGAATGCATTTGCTAAATGAACAAATAATAGGATAAAAGTATTCAGTGCCAAATTCCTTTAAACTGTATCTAAAATTTAGCATAATTAAGAAATGCAAGTCTGATTATGGCGCACTGGAAAAGATGTCATATCAAGCTAATCTACGAGGAATGCAATGATTAAAAGTCATTTATATAGATGAAGGACACTTGCAAATGATTAAATATGGGAAGCATGCATTTGCAAAAAGGGTTCTTGAGGATAATCCAGAAAAGCCAAAGGACTTATGGTAAGTGAAGATCAGAACACATATCAATTATGCCCCACTGTTCCAGAGTTTAGCTTATTCCTAAAATTTTTAAAGTCTCCTCCCTGCTTCTCAGGAACAAGAAAATAAAATATCAAAAAAAACTAAAGAGAGGAAGGAAAAAACAACCTACAGATAAAGTTTTCCTACCAGTTAATGACATCATATCCATGTGACAAGCTATTTTCTGAGCTCGTAAGACAAATATTCACAGGCACCAGATTCATTCATCTTATGCTGCATCAACCTGCAGAAAGTATCTGATAAGAATTTGAAACTGGGATGGGGTATAATCTAAACATGGATCTCCTTGCGACTTGACAAATATAATGGTGAAATATGGAGTTTCCGAAATACAAAACAGACAAATGAATGGAAAAAAGAAAGGAACAATAACAGTCACAGTCCAAGGTATTAGATTTATTGTATAAAGCATTTTGCTTGTACTTATTAAAGTATAAGATTAATGGGAAAAATCGTGTGGTGTTAACCATCTAACATATGATAACAGTATTCCCTAAAAGTATGAAGGTGAGAACTGTAATAGATAAATGAAGCCTAACAACTATTCTTCTTTTATAGATAATTTCAGGAATAAATTGGAGGGATGGAGTGCGAGTACACTATGCTTGCTGGGAGAGCTGAATTGGTGAGGACTGAAATATCCAATGACATTGCACACGAGATTCAATCCTTCACTTTTCTCAAATCAGTTCTGAGAGAGCTGCAGAGGATGTCTGCTAATTTCATTTGGAAAAGAAGATGAATGCATGGAGATGGAATTTTATATGAATGCTGATTGGTTGCTAATGTTGCATATTTAATGTCACATTTCCATACTTATTTTAGAATAAAAGCCTGCATTGTCCTAATTATTTGTTTAATTTATTTGCAGGCCCAATCCTTAAGGAGATGAAGAGAAATGAGGCCAAAAGCCCACCAGATTCAGAATTAAATCAGAGTTAATTCGTACACATAAAATCAGGGAAAAATCAAGAGGTGGAAAATCGGTTAAGAAGAATCCTCTCAGAATCGATCGGTTAAAGCCAAGAATCTAAGGCCATTTCGTCAGAATTTGGGACTCAAACGAAGAAACTAACAAAGGATAAAGTCAGAAGATAATCCCAAGATGACCCACCAACAGAGTGTGGCCATCTGGCCACACCCTTGCCACGGAAACGCGGCAAAAGCCACGTTTTCGCGGCATTGTTGCGGAGTTAGGGGGAGCATTTGCTCCCCCGATCTCCCCGGGATCTTGGTGGTTGGGTTTTCTGCCTATAAAAGGCCATGATGTGCACTGAAAATGGACGTCAATGCAGAGTTAGGATTTTAGACTAGTTTTTTATTTCTTAGTTTAGGTTTTTGTTTTCCTTTTTATGTAATTGTAATTTGCATTTATGTAATTCAGAGGAGATCGGCTTTCATCGAAGAACAAGAATGAAGCTTGAGCTATAGTGACAATGGTGTAAGGTTTTCTTTCTTTTCTTTGATTGTTATGAAATCGAATCGAGGTTTTTTATGTGTATGTACTTCTATTTAGTCTTCTTCTTCTTCTTCTTTTCTATTTTACTTTTTTTTTTCGTACAATCGTCTTCCAAGTGAGTCTAAAAGCATCGAAAGAGCCTTGCCATTGCGAGTGCCACCGATAGCTCATGACGATGGAATAGAGTCTCTCTCTGTATCATTTCATTCTTGAAGTAGTCTTGATGATGTAATGTGGACGAAGACCAATACTCAAATCTTATGGGCTATGCGCTGAATGCCTCACTTCAAGGTAAAATCATCGCTGAAGACTCAAGGTAAGCTTTTGACGAAAAGAAGGTAAGCAATTGTTTTTATTTCTTTTCTTTCATTTCTGTAAATTAAATCACAAACACCACTTCGTCCAACTCTATCATCTCCACTTCATTGTACTTAATCGCTTTTCATCATTTTCTGATTTTCCACCTTCTTCATCTTCCATTTTCGTTTAACTTTAAGATAACTTTCTTTTTCATTTTCATAACATAAAACAGAGAAGAACTTTCGCTTATTTTCTTAACAATTTCAATAAAACTGTAAACGCTTCCATCGCAAACCCTCCTTGTGGATCACGACCCGCATAGCCACTTGCTATAGCGGAAGAATTGAGCACTTGCACATTTATCTTCTTAAGTTCTATAATCTCGTATTTTTTGTGCAGGTTAGCCTCAATCAATTTTGGCGCCGTTGTCGGGGAGGGTAAAACGATTTTTATTGAAATCTGAATTTTTATTGCAAATTTTTTAGAGCTAAACGAATTTTCTTCTCTGTTGCAGGTTACAGGGCAAGAAAAGCAGAAATTATTATTGCAGTGACATACAAGTAGCCTTGGGCCTCTGTTCCAAAAAGCGAGACCAAGGGCCCTCTGAATTGCCGCGTTTCCACGGCAAAAGCCGCGGACCAGCGGCAAGGACGAGTTGACTACTAACAGCTTTTTGCAGGGCTGCTTAGTTTACAAATTCTAGTTTGCTGCAACTTTAATTTTTCTTATATGCCATAACATAAGCCTGCTAATAATCAACAGTAAAATATTTGTTGAAAAGATAAAAAATTGATTAGACATTTGCATTTTAGGCACGTGTCTTTTTAATTCCTTTATTTTTTACTGTTGAAGAGTGCTGGAGCAAGGTATGTTTGCATTGCATCTAGAATAGGACTATCTCTTGGTTGATTTATATCGCTTAGAGTGCATCTTATTTATCTTGTACACTTGCACAAAAACTGATCTTAAGGGCACCACCCAATAATAAGATAAGGTGGGGATTTAATCACCCTTCCTTAGCCCAAAAATCAGATCCAAGCACTCACTAACCCAAGCCTAACATAAAATGAGTAGACGTTGGCCCTAGGGACATCTCGGACTCAATTAGGATATTATCCTAAGGAGGAAAGGTGTTGGAACTTGACTCTTGCCAAATCAGTGTCTAGGAAAGGGATTAAGGGCCGAAAGCCCGAAGGTTGGTGGTTATTTAATTAAGGAACGTCTTTTGACGGAAAACCTCCCACCACCTTGCCCTGACCTGGCTGA
Organism: Agave tequilana; assembly: GCA_038442645.1. NCBI lineage: Eukaryota > Viridiplantae > Streptophyta > Magnoliopsida > Asparagales > Asparagaceae > Agave > Agave tequilana. Next base: position 57,979 of record JAVJIF010027871.1, read on the forward strand.
TTAGCTTGTGGTCATAGTCTACATTAGACCTTCTGTGGACAGTCTAACCAGTTAGGAGTCGTCTAGGTCCTAAGTTTACCCTAACTTAGGCTAGAATTTTTTCTTTTTTGTTTGTTTATTTGCTTATTTTTCTTTGTTTGTATTCTATTGTGTGATATGGACTATAATAATAATTTTTTCAACTACAATAATAATCCATATTACACACCGACTTCATTTTCGGATATTACCAACCCGGCATATCATAACTTTGACCAACCTAGTGTGCCAGATTGGTCTTATCCGAATCAATCCCCATCCCCCCATCTAATAACTATAATTTCCATAATGATTTCAACTCTTCACCGAGTCAGTGGGGATTCACCTCCCCCGAGCATAATTTCCAACCACCTTGCCCTCCTTCTCCACCCAGTCCACATTATGTTCAAGATTCATACTCAGTTCCCACCCGTCCAAAATAGGAAACCATCAATTATGGAAATGAGTATGCGTGAGTCCAAACACAAATCCCAAAATCTGATGGACTCACAATTTCACTACCACTTCCAAGACAATCTTCATCTTTTCATCAAAACAATGAACCTATCAACTATGAAAAGATGCTTGAAGCCATGACTCAGGCTCAAACACTCGTAATCGTGACATAGATATGATGGTTGAATCTCTACGTTCCCACCGTCCTGATGTCACTAACTATTCTGTTAGAGCCGAAGAGTCATGTAGTTTTGGAAATCAAGATTCCATTTCAGGACAACCATGTGAACTTACCCAAACTCCAAGTGATATTGATAGTTTGGCTAGTTTTCCTTTTCCTGAAATAGAACTTGAAAATGATTATGATCCTTAACCAAACTTAGTGATTCAATTCTATTTCCTGATTCGATTATGACTCCGGTATCTTCACCTGACTTCAATCTTTTCCCGGAGTCAACATTGGATCCTGTACCAATTCATAAAGAAATTGAATCACCCATCTTTGAGGATCATGTTGAACTTGACCAACTTTACAATTTTGAAAATCCATGGATAAAGTGGCAAGTTCTCCATTTTTTGATATTGAACTCAATGAGATATGCGACCTAGATTCTCACATATGTGATCCAGTTCAACTTTCTGAATCAATATTGACTCCTTTTTTATTACCAAACTTGAATAATATTCTAGAGTCAGTTTTGATTCCTCCACCTATCATTCCTAAACTGGAATCACCCATATTAGGTCACATTCCATTGTTGGAAAATACATGTGGACTGGAGTTTCAACTTCTTGACTTGGACCCAATTTCTGAACCTATTTTGACTCCTGAACCTTTACTTGACTTAAGTCACCTTCCTGAGTCGGTATTAGTTCCTGCCCTTCCTGAGTCCAAGTCAACTGTTCTATCATTTCATACTCCATTCTGGGACGAGGTGGTTGACAAATTTAACTCCGAAATTAGTTATGGAACATGAAAATTAGATGGGGTCAATATTTAATAAAATCCTTCATGGATATATCTTTTTAGTGGGTTATATTAAAGATAGTGCTGGTGGGTTCCTCCGAGACCCAGAAAAGTCGATTGGCGCGTTTCGTGGACCAATCAGACCACCACCGGAACCACCACCTTAAGGTAACCTTTCCTTCCCTGTCGTCTTTTTCATGCATCTATGCATTAATTCATACATTGAGGACAATGCATGAGATAGGTGTGGGGGAGGGTCTAACATAACTTTTCTTTTTGTTTAAAAAAAATTGACATTTTTCTTTACTTTTAAAAACTTTTTGAAAAATAAAAAATATATTTTGACTTATTTTTGTAAGAAATTAAGTTAATTTTAAGGAATAGGAAAATCCAAATTAGGATTTCTTATACTTGGTCAAAATAAGACTATTTGTTTGATTTATAGAGTTAGGAAGATAATTTGTCAAAGTAATTTAGTCTTGATCTTTACCTTGATGAAATATGCACACTTCATACACTTACACACTTAGGGTTCAAAAACAAAGATTCATATGCCTTATAAAAAATATATATATAAACAAATCTAATTATTGATTAGCTAGGTACTTTGGCCTAAGAAAGCCTTAGTATTTATGCAAAAGATAATTAGATGAGTTTGAAAAAAAAACAAGTCTAATTATTGATTAGCTAGGTGCTTTGGCCTAAGCAAGCCTTAGTATTTATGCGAAAGATGATTATAAGTTTGAAAAGAAAAATCCTCTGATTAAGCTGGGTATTAGTGCCTAATAAAGCATAAGTATTCACGCCTAAAAGAGTTCATATAATAAATCCTTAGTTTTGTGGCCTTATTTGCTCGAGTCCTTAAGTCCTAGGGGTGTCTTCTCACCTGGTGCCCTAAGACCGTCTGGTTTGGGAGTCATCGATTAAAGGCTCGTTTACATGGGCAGATTAGAAAGCCTAATAAAACTATGGATAATACCAAAAAAAAAGTATATATATAAAATAAATAAGGCATAAGAGTTAGAGTTAATGAACCCTTAGTCAAAATTTTCACATTCACAAGGTGCATATGACTTAGGGTAAAGTAATAGACTAGATGAGAAGCACAATTTGACTCCTTACTTTGATTGATAACAAATTTTTGAATAGAGACTAAGTTTAGGAATGAAAAATTCGGCTTTCCTATAACTTATAGATTGCTTAGATCTTAAATCATATTTCAAATATTTTTCTCTTTCAAAATGCTTTCGAAAATACTAACTCTTTATTTCTCTTTCTTTATGGATTTTGTGTGGTGCAATCCGCTGAAAAACCTCACGAGACAAAACTCGTCCTCTAGGGGGAACCTAGAGGTTTAACGGCTTGTTGCACATGCTCAGTGCAATCGCGTGACCTGCGAAAGTGGTCTAATAATCCTTAGTATAATTTAGTTATTTTGCTCGAGGACGAACAAAAGATAGGTATGGGGTGTGATTGGTTGCTAATGTTGCATATTTAATGTCACATTTCCATACTTATTTAGAATAAAAGCCGCATTGTCCTAATTATTTGTTTAATTTATTTGCAGGCCCAATCCTAAGGAGATGAAGAGAATGAGCCCAAAAGCCCACCAGAATTCTGAATTAAATCAGAGTTAATTCGTACACATAAAATCAGAAAAAATCAGAGGTGGAAAAACGGTTGAGAAGAATCCTCTCAGAATCAATCGGTTAAAGCCAAGAATCCTAGGCCATTTCGTCAGAATCTGGGACTCAAACGAAGAAACTAACAAAGGATAAAGTCAGAAGATAATCCCAAGATGACCCCCAACAGGGTGTGGCCATCTGGCCACACCCTTGCCGCGGAAACGCGGCAAAAGCCGCGTTTCCGCGGCATTGTTGGGAGTTAGGGGAGCGTTTGCTCCTCTCTCCCGGGATCTTGGTGGTTAGGTTTTCTGCCTACAAAAGGCCATGATGTGCACTGAAAATGGACGTCAATGCAGAGTTAGGATTTTAGACTAGTTTTCCATTTCTTAGTTTAGGTTTTTGTTTTCCTTTTTATGTAATTGTAATTTGCATTTATGTAATTCAGAGGAGATCGACTTTCATCGAAGAACAAGAATGAAGCTTGAGCTATAGTGACAATGGTGTAAGGTTTTCTTTCTTTTCTTTGATTGTTATGAAATCGAATCGAGGTTTTTTATGTGTATGTACTTCTATTTAGTCTTCTTCTTCTTCTTCTTTTCTATTTTACTTTTCTTTTTCGTACAATCGTCTTCCAAGTGAGTCTAAAAGCATCGAAAGAGCCTTGCCATTGCGAGTGCCACCGATAGCTCATGACGATGGAATAGAGTCTCTCTCTGTATCATTTCATTCTTGAAGTAGTCTTGATGATGTAATGTGGACGAAGACCAATACTCAAATCTTATGGCTATGCGCTGAATGCCTCACTTCAAGGTAAAATCATCGCTGAAGACTCAAGGTAAGCTTTTGACGAAAAAAAGTAAGCAATTGTTTTTATTTCTTTCTTTCATTTCTGTAAATTAAATCACAAACACCACTTCGTCCAACTCTATCATCTCCACTTCATTGTACTTAATCGCTTTTCATCGTTTTCTGATTTTCCACCTTCTTCATCTTCCATTTTCTTTTAACTTTAATATAACTTTCTTTTTCATTTTCATAACATAAACAGAGAAGGACTTTCGCTTATTTTCTTAACGATTTCAATAAAACTGTAAACCTTCCATCGCAAACCCTCCTTGTGGATCACGACCCGCATAGCCACTTGCTATAGCGGAAGAATTGAGCACTTGCACATTTATCTTCTTAAGTTCTATAATCTCGTATTTTTTGTGCAGGTTAGCCTCAATCAAATGCCAATGGCAGAAGGTGGACTGTGCATAAGAAAGCTCTCTGATGTCTATAATGCTGCATCATTAACTAATATGGAGATGTATAAAGACAGCACAGTATGGGCAAAATGGATGAAGAACCAATACCGCAAAGGAGTGTCAATCTGGGAGGCTCCTACATCACCTCTGGATTCAGGTACATGGAAGATTATGACAAAAAGCAGAAAAGCAGGTCTTAAGTGCAAAAGAAAGAACATAGGGAATGACACATCCACAGCACAGTGTGAGCCTTGGATACCTAGTATCTGACTCATTAATCTGATACCAGGTAACACTTATCAGGACATGTCCTTGGAAGTCAGATCCTTAATTCATAACAATTGTTGGACTCTAACTATCCCTCTGCTAGCACAATGGTGGTCACAAATCCTAAGAGTTCTCATTAATCCTGACAGAGAAAATATATGGTGTATGGACTGCATGGAGGAAAATCGGGGAACTTCAGTTTCAGTTGTGCCCAACAGTGGTAAGGGAAGCATCAGAGACTTGTAAGTATACAAATCGATTTCAAATGTCTTTTTAGCCCTAAAATGTCCTACTGTCTCTTGAGAGGTCTCAGAACAAGTTGCCTTGTATACCAGCTGGGATCAGTATGGTGTCGTACGCATTGATACATGGTTTACGAAACCTACCTGACAGATTAAGCTTGGCCTTGTTCAAGATGTACTTGCATCAAGAAGAAGACAATATTCTGAATAAATTCAAGGAAAAAAGGTAAGGATTAGGTGATTTTCAGACTTGCACTAGCAGCAGCTACAATCTGGCATTTCTGGCAGCAAAGGAATAGGTGGATCTTCCAACAGGAGCAGCTAATGAATATCCATGTATTCAGAAGAACTTGCTTCAAACTTGCCACTATAAAGTCACAGCGAAGATGGAAGAGCTACAGATTTTGGCAAATTGAGGACTGTAGTTTTGTTTCTGTTGCAGTTAACCTTGACAATTAGAGATGTAACCAGTGTGTTGGTGCACAGCCATGGTCCTCTCCCCAACTGCTGGTGAAACATCAAACAGTACTGTTGTACGCTGTGTAATATTTGGTAGCAATACAATCCATTATACTGTTCAAAGAGGGGGCACCGGGGGGGCGGGGGGGTGGGGGTGGGGGGGATGGGGACCCAGTAAACTCTCTAAAAGTCCAAAAAAGAAAAGGTCAATTTTCATTTTGCAATTAACTCGTAACAAAGTTTTCAGAATTAAAAAAACAATTCTTCAGTTATGACATTAGTGGATTATTTAGTGATCAACGATTTAGTATTTTCAACCTCTTATGCATATAAAATTTTGTGCACTAATATGCAGATAGTGGTGCTTCTAGCAGGATTGTCCTAGAGTCTTAAGGAGAATGTAAAATCTTGAAGGACCTCTAAATTTACAGATTGACACAGCCACCATATTTTACATTGTAAGAAACATATAAAAAAGTAGAAAAAGTGTAAAAGTAAAGAGAATCATACGTTTTAGATGATCTTGAAGCAGAAATCTTGAAACATGACACATGCTATTAACATCTTTTTGGGAACCATTGGAAGAAAAGCAGATGATCTTGACATTTGATTTTCAGTTCAAGGCGTTTGATATGCTGAAAGTCAAGGCCAATGGAGTAGATGTTCAATTTAAATATCCCATGATTATTGCATTGGTAGAACTTGGAATTATTATCTGCTAGTGCACTCTAGTCTAGCCTTATGTTGATGTACCTCCATCATCTCACATCTTTACTAGCTACTACTCTTGATGCTTGAATTACCTATATTTTGGCCTGTTGCGGTGGTGTTTGTAAAGGATACCGATCTCTTAAAATCACCTCACTAATAGACTGAATTTAAAATTATTGCATAGTTTCTCTGATGTTTTCAGATACCATATATAGATATAGTTTTGGCAACTTAAGCTGACAGTTTTTATCATATTACTAGGGGAAAACTCGTATTTTTGTGCCGTATGGGTGTTTCCATGGTTTTTACAGATATTGTGCTCAATACATATGTATGTTTAAAGAATAATTGGACGTTTATAGGACATTGCCCATTATATCGGGATTTGGTGAACTTCATGTCATATGACAGAAAGGAAACAGGTAAAAAAGGATAGTCTTTTCTCCACCATTTTTTCCCTACTACTTTCAGAAATATATCACAGTGCAACATTTACAACCAGTCATAAACACCGGTGAGATCTATAAACTGTAACAATGATTCTGAAAACATTGCATATAGAAAAACCAGTACAGGGAAGGTCAATGTTTACTCATCACTTAGATAGAGATGAATTCATAAGGTTCTAGGGGCACATACCAGTCTTGTACATAAGGGTTCCTGTCCAACAGCCTGGAATTATAATAAGCAAAAGGCATTGGACACATGTAACATTGTCACTGTATTTTATTAAACAATAAGCATTTTGTAAAAGAAGAAAGTAACTTTCATATGCAAAGCAAGATTTCTGAATGACCTGTTAAGTTCCTCAATAAGCATCATAGGCTTAACAATCACAAGGCATCAACTTTGGCTCTGACAAAATTGATAATATGTTATGACACCATTTTTCATGAGGACTTGGATATAAACAGGAAAAACACAGTTTTTGATGGGAATCACTAGCTCTTTATTTGTATTTAGACTTTTCTCTTTATTTTAGGTTAGGCTTAGTGTGCTATGTTATTTTGCTTTAGTCTCATATTGGATATGTGGAAAAACTTCTTTTATATTGGGCCTATATAATGCCAAGATATGTAGTCTTTTATTCAGTTCAGTTGATTTAAAAACTTTTTATTTTGCATTGCAAGTTTTACTCTATGATTGAATCTCTACATGATGATGTGCTGAGTGAGAGACGATCTCCTTGGTGTTGAAGCCAAAATGCATCTTTTATTCAGTTCAGTTGATTTAAAAACTTTTTATTTTGCATTCCACGTTTTTCCTCTGTGATTGAATTTCTACATGATGATGTGCTGAGTGGGACGATCTCCTTGGTGTTCAAGTCTAAACGCATCTTATCTCAAAACCTTAAATTTTTTTTCCTTCTTTTCCCTTCCCGTATGACGTCAATTTGGTATCAGAGCTAGGTTTCTATTTTATTCTTCCTCCATAAAAAATCTCTCATTCCACAAAATCCTAACCTACCCACAAATTTCCAAACCCCTAGATCTGTCTCTCTATCTCCTCTTCTCTATTTTCAAAATAAATAAATAAATAATCCGAAACCTTAGATCAAATAAAAAATAAAAAAGGAAAAGAAAATCAAGAAAAGGAAAATAAAATAAATCTTGGTGACCTTCTCCATCAAGTAGTAGCAGAACCCACCCATCGCTACTTCGCCACCTCGCCCCTCGCCAAGCCACCACGACACCACCGCCGAGCCCTAGATCCCCCGCCGTTGAGACTTCTTTATTGCCAATAGTCTCTATCGTAGATCTCCTCCCATCTCCTTCTCCACGCCCTGCCACTGTCTCTAAACCCTCATCGAGGCCTCCTCATAGATGGATGACCCGCGCGCCCTCTTGCAATACCACGACCTCCAGAGCCACTGCCAGACCTCTCCAACCACTCCTTCGTCCTCGTAGTCGACAATCGCATCCTCCGATCTCCTCTTGAGATCTTGCCGATGAGCCGCCGAGCATCACCGCCTCCTCTATGCCTTCATCCTCGTCCTTGGACATTGCTGATCCCTCGCCAATGTCGCCGTCTCTGCCTCAAAGACCGTCGCCGCCATAGTCATCGCCGCCACCAAATTCACCCTAACATCAGGTGAAAAAGAAAAGGATAACGGGTTGTGGGTTTTCAACAGTTAAACCCGAACTCAATTCATATTGGGTTTAAGTTGTTAAACTTGACAAGTAGACTTGAACCGTAATTCAAGTTGCGAGTTCAGTCGAGTCGAATCCAACCGACCCGACCCGACCCGACCCAGTCTGACCCGACCCAACTCGTTCCAATTAAACTAAGTGATCGAGTCAACTCAGCTGAGTTAGACTGAGCCAAGCCATTTAGCGAGTCAAGATTGAACCAACCCAGCCCTCTTCTCAGCAGTGTACGATGATAGTCCAGAACCCGTTTAGCTCCATTCAAAGTCTGATTCTAGTTCCGTCTGAGAGTTGGATCCGCAGCTGACTCTCGGAGGTATTGGAAGGATTTCACAGCTTTTGGCCTACAGATCCGTCTCTATAGGCCCTTGTTTGGAGCCATTATTCGGTATCGGTGCTTTTTACAAGCGCCTTTGAGTACCATCTAACCTCACTCCACTTCTTTGCGATATTTTGCCTATCTTTTGTGTACCTATGGTGATTGTTAAGTGCCTAATTTGTTGTTTGCTTGCATTTTCATTTTTAGAATCTATTTTGCATAACTCATTTTAGCTTCCAGTAGGACACTTTTTCAGTTAATCATATAGTGCACACATCTAGTGAAACTTAAGAACTAGCTTGTATCTGTGTGATTGTTTATTGCATAAGTGGTAGAACATATTCCCCTGATCATCTAGATATGGAGTCCAAACTTGACCTAATCCTTAAAGAACTTCAAGATTTGAAATTTAGGGTTGAAGGGTTAGAGAACAAGAATAAGAAGGAGAACGCAAGAGATGATATCCGAGATAGGAGAGTGGAGAAAACCGATAGGTATAGGGATGGAGAAGATGACATAATCCGTTAAAATAAATCTCCAACGTTTGATGATATCCTTGGCCCGAAAATTTTTAGTGATTGGGTAGAAGACTTAAATTATTACTTTGATTGGTATAGCTTCATAGAGGAGAGTAGCGTTCAAGTTGCTAGGAAGAGACTTTCAGGATCAGTGAGGATTTATTAGACTTCGATAGAAAGAGTATACTCTGCATAAGACTTCCATAGAGTCTTGGGAAAAAATGAAATAAAAACTTAAAAGGAGATACCTCTCGACTCCTATAAGTATTATGTACTAGATAAACTGCATAGCCTTTGCCGGGATAGCAGGTCAATTTAGGACCACACAATAGAATTTAACGACCTAACCCTATGTTATGAGGTACGAGAAGACTCCTACCAAGCGATATCTAGGTACCGTCTGGGTTGAGGTCAGACATCCATCGAGCAATGTTTATTCACTCTTATGCGATAGAGACCCTTGAACAGGCCAACCAACTAGCTTAAGATATAGAAATCTCTCTTAGATTTTCTTCAGAACATAAGATTTTTTCTAAAGCCAGGGAGCAACCTAACTCAAAAACTCACAAGAATATAGACTTTAAGAGTAAATCAATGATAAGTGAATCTTCTAAAAATGTCAAGGATAGCTAATATTTTAAGTGTCAAGGTTATGATCATGTTGCTGCACAGTGTCCCCTAGAAACCTCGTAATCAAGAAAACTGATGATGAGAGATCAAAAGTTCGTTCATGATGTAACTGACAGTGCAACTAATTCTAATGATGATGTTATGATTGCTAACATTCGGTTAGGTGTTATTAAGTGTGCACACACACAGCTGCTAGTAATTAGGATTGATGTAGGTCTAGTGTGATCTGTCAAACATATCACACATAAGGAAAGAACTATAAGTTGATAATAGATGGGGGTAGTTATATGAACATCATTATCAAGACAGCTCTTGAGAAGATAATCTCAAGGTTGAACCACATCTCTACCCATACAACATGAATTAGGTTGATAAATCTGCTCAATTATTACCTACCGTTATCAGTCCCTATCCACATGTCTAGTTACGAGGATCATGTATGGGTGATGTCTTAGACATTGACGTCACACACATCTTATTGGGTAGGCCTTGACTGTATGACTTGGATGCAACCAGTCTGGATAGGTCTTCCACATATGAGTTTAAAATTAACAGAAAAATAGTGTTAAAACTTGTCAAACCCAAGACAAAATAGGGAATAATAAAATGAGAACAATCACCGGAAAGAACAACAAGATACCCTTTTACTTAGTGACTCGAACTCACTTTTCTCCTGAGTCTCATGTTGAAGAGTTTACACCTAGGTCTAGGAATTCCCTCTGCCTTCTCCCTCTTCCCCTAGGTATCCATCCATTGTCATAGTTGAGCCATTTACGCTACATTTGCATAATTTGTATGAACATAATACAAAGCAATTAACAATTAGCAATTATAACTATCAATTTGCTATAAAGTCTCACAAGCGATTGTAGGACCGCAATAGGTGATGAGATATTGATTAGTGCACCCAAAGAGGTTCCCATTTGGAACTTTGAAAAAGCTCCATACTTGACGCAGGGATCCATACAAGATTTTGAAGAGGTTTTGTTCCAGCGCCTAAGCTCGATATTTTTCATATCTTGGGATCAACCTGGTGTTCCGCGTCGAGGATCTGACTCATTATCACACTTCCACGAGGCCATATCGTTTTCAGCCCATCCATTGCAACCACCACTGCTTAGAAGACTAAATACTTAGGATTTTGTGCAGTCCTTACCGGTTCAATTTCACCATCCACGCCCTTGCTATATTTGCCATGGTAATTTTTTTGAAGCTGGAGAGAATTGATGAGAATCACAATCTCTCTTTTTTTGTATTTAGGCTTTTCTCTTTATTTTAGGTTAGGCTTAGTGTGCTATGTTATTTTACTTTAGTCCTTATTGGATATGTGAGAAATTTCTTTTGTATTGGGCCTATATAAGGCTAGGACATGTAGCTTTTCAGTTCAGTTGATTTAAAAACTCTTTATTTTGCATTGCAAGTTTTACTCTATGATGAATCTCTGCATGGTGATGTGCAGAGTGGGAGAGCGATCTCCTTGGCCTTGCAGACAAAATTTATTTTATCTTAAAACTCTAAATTTTCTCTTTCTTCTTTTCACTTCCCGTATTACATCAATTTTCGCGCTAGAGGGTTAGCTATGTGTGCGTGGATCGATGGAAGATAATAAGAAACAATAGAGATCAAAGGGACATAGGCCTCACACCTCCAAGAGGAGATGGTTAACCACCTCTATGATGCATGTAATGCTTTGGTTAGAACTCCAACTGGGTTAAGTCTTGAGGAGATTCGGTGTCCTCACTATTAGGAAAGGGATATCCACTAAGAAGCAATATTCAAATATAACTTGATACAGAGAAAATTGCAGTATGAATATGTACCATCTAAAATAAAAACTCTCAGATCATGCAGTCAGCACTCTGAAAATGATTAAGAAAGGACGCATAATAAAAAACGAAACAGACTACTTTTATTAACTTCATCACCTCCCAAGTGGACAAATTGAGCTTAAAGACCCTGCAAAAATCTGAAAAATCAAGTGAGAAATCAATTTCTTTCAAAGAATAAGGATAATTCACCAGAGTAGTCTTCGTTTTAAAAGATAAAACGAGAATGACGTCTTAATAAACTGACTTTCGTTTATTGTGGTACACACATGTCCACAGCTCTGCCAGTAACTAGGAAAATAATTCAAGTCTGTTCTCACCAACAAACAACATGATTAAGAAAGGAAAATAATGAAATAACAGAACAGACTAACTTTTATTAACTTCATCACCTTCCAAATGGACAAATTTGACCATAAAGACCTTGCTAAAATCTGAAAGAATCAAGCGAGAAATCAATTTCTTTTTAGAATAACGATCACCAGAGTAGTCTTCCTTTTAAAATAAAAGGAGAATGGTGTCTTGAGAGACTGAATTTTATTTATTGTGGCACACACATTGTCACGCCCCACGAGATCTAACACGTGATAACCGCCGTATATGCATGAGTGAAAACTCGTGTACATACAAGACTACATGGTAGATTCCAAATACAACAATAAAATTCATTTCAAATAGAAGTCACCAGAGCTGATATATAATCCAACTATTCACCCATTCTCAATAGTTCAAATATTCCACAATTCCAGCAAGTCCAACAATTTGACAATAAGGTTTTAATTGGACTAAAAACCTGATAACAAAGACTCTATTCTCTAAAGACTGAGCTTATTTGTAGTTCCTACCTAACAATCCCGAATGACAATCCCACAAGCCTTACACGCAAGTCGCCAACCACTACTCAAAATCTAGAAGAGGATAAATAATGGATGAGCTACATCGGAGTAAGAGCAACTACCTCTCCCAGTGGTGAAAACTTATCTTTGATATATAAATATGAATGTAAATAAAATATGATTTCAGGTAGAAGTCCTCCAAAATAAGTTCAGAGTGTAGCATGATTTCATGAAATTATAATTATTCTAATATCAAATACGGATCAGAATTTACTGATATTTATAAGAGATCAAATAATTCTATGTTGAATCAAAAAATAAACTGATTTTCCAAACAATCAAAATCATTTATGATCACATAATATGAATTCAATATTTTAATGCAAAAGACAAATGATCATGTATTATAAAATTCCACAGTCCGAAACTAACATCCCATGTAGTCCTAGTGACACGACCATAATCAGAGGAAACCCTGAGGTCCCAAAGTGCATATATCCTATAACATGCCAGAATGAATGCTTACCCCCAAGGAGTTGAATCACAATTTCTCACCACAAGACAGGTATAATTGAAATTAAATTCCTATAATATATATTAACAGATTAATAATTGCAATCATGTCTCAATTATAAAAGAACTTAAGCTACTACTTCAAATCCCTAATAATCCCGTAGCTAACCTAACTAGGAGAAGATTTCTATCATATTATATTTGACCCCATGATCTAACTTACATACATACTCATTCCCA